>JAODUE010052383.1:0-17777 GCA_027564755.1 Amblyopsis hoosieri | reverse complement strand
TATATATATATATACGCACGCACGCACGCACGCACACACACACACAGTACAGTATATCATCTCTTACCTGTTTTCTACTGTAGATGGCCAACCATGTCCAGTGGTGTCATTGGACACATCCCTCTACACAGAAGGCCTTGCAGCGGGGCAGCCCACTGTGAAGCTAACATGGGGGGAATACCAGAGCTCCCTGGAGCAGCGGTGCTGGCATAAGAACGTTGCCCCCCAACCAGATTCTGGCTGCACCTCCATTCACCACTACGAGTGGAGCGGTCTAGCGCTGTTTGACTTCTTACTGCAGGTAAATACTAGCCTGGCACACCAGGTATATGTCTGTTAGACACATCCATCTGGGAAGCTGTCCATTGAAACTGTTTTAAAAGGCCAGGCGCTTTCAAGGACATACTGGGTCTGACCACATTCCATTGAGAAGTGTTTATACATTGAGCTTTGAATGTAAACAGGTTCAGCATTTAGGCTTGGCACCATATTAGGAATGCAGGACATTAGCTTTTTATGTATAAAAAGCTAATGTCCTGCATTCCCATTCTAGCCTGGTGTAAACACACCAAATTCACTTTTGTGAATATGGGCTGGCCACGCTCCATTGGGACATTTTAGCAGTTGTTTCCTACTACTTGGCGTAGACCTCTGGTTAATATAGAAGCTACTGGACAGCGCTGAACCAATCGGCGTTGCTACAACTGATTTGATTGCCTCATCTAGCTCTACCACCATGTAGAAACACGCTTGACTTCAGCGTCATCTCACTACCCCACCGTGATTGGACCGCCTGTGAAAACAGTAATGCCAAAAGTGTTGTATATTCTGCATATTCCGATAAGCACAAATAGTGGGTTTTCACAAATATTTATTTCTAACTGATATTTTTTTAATTATTTGTGTTCAGGAAAAAAACAAAAAAACAACTGGTGCTTCTAATGTGGATCTAAGGTGGATACTTGTGCTACGCCTACTTTGCTGAAGATAAAATGACAGTAGAAGAAGTCACAGACAAGTTATAAGAGCAGCGCTGACTGCAGCCGACTTCATACCTTAAAACAGGCTAAACGTAGCATGCTACATCTACGCATTCATGTGTCACGCATTTGCAAATATCACACTGGGGAAATAGAGAGCTATCTAGCAACAGTACAATGCCACTATTTCATCTTTAAATGCAGCGGAGATGGTTAGATCATGGGTTAGGCTAGTGTTAGCCTTGTAATCTATTATTTTGGTAGGGCAGTAGTAGCTAGGTCTAAGTTTTATTTGATTGTTTCTAATTGGATCTACTGGATCTGTATTTGCATACTCTCCACTTTTGCACACGGAAGAATCTATTAACTGCATTGTTAGCTCTGTTGTCTTGCCTAGTTACTAGGCCTAGTAACTAGGCCTAGTTACTAGGCCTAGTTACCTATTTTTTACCAGTTTAGCTGTCATGACAAAACAGTTGTCAGCTAAAAACGGATTGCCAGTCCTAAATATTAACAAGGACACACAAAGTACACACACACATAGGCCTATTAGCAAATTGCATATTATCATGTTGATGTGATTGTAAGCTAATATGCTTCATATATCATAGGCCTATTATGTTGGTTTATATGCCTGATTAACTATACGGCAAAAACAAAAACAACTTATTACTGGGGACGTAAAGTTAAATATTTCCACCTGGAATTCGGCTCACAAGGTACACCGAACCCCAGTCTCCTGTGCTAAGTACATGCCCTCCTCATTACGCCAGCACAAAATCTGTTTCTACATCTCTACATCTACAGAATGGTTGCATGGGCACATATGTACAGTATATTTGTGTTTGTGCGATACAACTGTAGCTACATGCGCTCATGTGGATGGTAGTTTTAAGCAGACAAACACGTTTTTGCAACCTCTTCCACATTTTCCAGGATTGTTACAGACATTTCCATTTTATTCAAATACAAATTATTTGCTGAAAAAACAAATACAAATACGAATACGAATGAAATAGTGGGCTCTCTGCACGCCTCTTGTTTCCAGACTATAATCTCAGTGGAAATTGAGCGGAGAGCAGTAGTCAGGCACAGAGTTCACTCCAATGGACCGTTTTTTCAAAGTAATGGCGGATCGTGGAGCCTCAAGATAGTTCCCGAAAGTTAGCCAAAATACTTAAAGTACCCTATGAATTAAAATGTAAATGTAAATCGGTGCATTTATTGACTACTAATTGCCCAAAAATTCAGTTATATGTCTACATACATATATTCAAATTGCCCAATTGATTGATTTAAACATAAAAATGGGGATTGAGAGAGTGCCCCACGGCAGTGAAGGGAGAGGTGCTTTAAGTAAACCTCACACCCACGCCATCTCAAAAGAACGACAGAAGCTAGAGCCCGTCCATCTCCTATGCTGGAGTTACAGGATCGCGTCCCAGTGCAGGTCAGTCACTAAGGTGACAGTGGGAATTGACCAATACCACCAGCACCCCCCCCCCCCCCCCCTCCTTAGTTACTGTAACTAGGTTGGACACAACAGCAGAGTGCAGGAAAACAGACAGTTGATGGAGGTTCTGCTATTGGAGGACAGGGCTCAAAAGGGGCGGGGCTTGTGATGGGTCCATTGTGACAGTGGTGCTGTGTGATCCGTCCAGATCCACAGCCGGCTGGACCAGAGCTGCTGCGGCTTCCGGCCTCGGCTGGAGGACCCGTGCTCGGGGGCGGGCAGCCGCGCCCGGTGCGAGCACCCGGAGCGGGTGGCGCTGGCCAACATCCTGCACAGGGGTCGCGACCCTAGGCGTCTGGTCTTCACCCACAACAAGGGCTTCTTCGACCGCAACGAGGACAACCTGGACTTCAGGCTGCTGCAGGGCATCGAGGAGTACGGCACTTCAGTCGAAGACTTCACACCGCAGGAACCTCTTGAGTCCCCCTGACATCGCTTGTCTGGAATTATTAGCGATATTTATTAGGTTGCTATTTTTGGGTCCACTATTTTCACTTATATTGCAATGAAAATGATATCTGCCCCTGAACATTAACTTTATAAAAGTATTTAAAATCTAATTATTTATAAGATCATTTAAAAGAAAATATGTCAGGTGGACTCGTGGTCAGGTTTTTCGTCTGAAGTCTTTAATTACAATCAGGTCATTTAGCAGACGTTTTAATCCAAAGGGACTTGACAATGAGTACAGTTACAAGTATGTGACACAACCACCACAATGGCAATGAGGTTTGTTCGGACCTGGGACTCCTATGCATGCTATACATTTGATGATGTTGATGTTAGACAGCACTCATGATGTGTAACATTTCTACAGTGTGTTCTTCCTTCATGTGAAACATATTACAAAGTAGTAATATCTCACTCATCCTCTCTTCTGTCTCACCCCTCTTCTGTCTCACCCATCCTCTCTTCTGTGTCTATCCACCTTGCAGGTTTCCGGCGCAGGCCTTGGAGGTCCTGAGGAGCAGTCGGTTGCGGGAAAAGCTCCTCCAGTCCCTGTTCCTGGACCAGACCTACTGGGAGAGCCAGGGCGGGCGGGGAGGCATCGACAAGCTGATCGACATCATTGAGAGGCGGGCCAAGGTCCTGCTGACATACGTCAATGCCCGCGGCATCGGCGTCTTCAAGCCCCCGCTGTCCTGAGGTCTGCAGTGGGGTGAGAGGGGCATGGGGCGACCCTTGCTGTCAGTCTGTGGAGGCAGCGCAGACGACAACGTCAAGGAACATCTGCCGCTTGTCCTCGGACTCTGTGGAGGTCCATCCTAACGTTCAGGGTCACGGGGTCACAGGAACACAGGAACACAAGAACACAGGGTCACGGGGTCACGGGGTCACAGGGACACAGGAACATGGGGTCACAGGGACAGTGTATGTAAAGGCTCTGGTAAACCTCTGGCAGCAACATATGTTTTGGATCATAAGTGCCTTATGCTGCGTTCCAGACAACTCAGAGGTCCGATATGTTCCGGTGGACGTTTCCGATTTCCAAACATTCCAGGTGCATGACACTAAGCGTAAACAAAACACATGGCTGACCATAACCAAACACCAATAGCATTGGCCACATAGGCTATGTTGACATCAAGAGGTAGAAGGTAGATGTATTTGTAGTTCACAAGTAGGGACGCTACTGGGTGTGAAGGTCCAGTCCTCTTCCAACTCAGAGGCCTCAACTCACACAGTGTTTCCATACTTATGGTTTCCCCCATTGCAGGGGTGGATTGTAAGCTAATATGCTTATTTTTCTTTGCTTATTTTCCACTACAAATAAATGATGTGGATTCTTTAAGAAAAAGCGTCTGTCTTCAGCAAACATCTGTAAACCTGTTTGTAATGTTATTTCCCAGAGAGGACACAGGAGGATTACGTAATTTATTATTATGGACCTTATGTGGCCAGAAGGTAGCTGTGCAAAGGAAGTAAATCCTCACTCTCCGACCCCTCATAAGCGTTGCAGGGTACAGGGCCTATGGGTTTTAGCCTACCTTGTAGAGCGGCCGCTCTCTGCGTGGGAGATCGATTCCCCTGAGGGGGACAGACGATCTCGGTCACACTTATTCACACGGCAGCCATTTTCCTCTGACTCTGATCACAGCTGATAGCAGCGAAAACATAAAGCTGACGTTCAAGGGATTTCCTGGCGATTTCCCACCCTGAGCCATCCTCAGAGGAAAATGGCTGCCGTGTCAATGGATCCCGACTGTATGACTATATCACTAATTTACAACTTACTACTAACTGCTGCTCATGAAATTAGTAACCTGGGAAAAATAACAAAACTTGACAGTTTTCTCACTTGCGCCAATTATATTAAGGGTAGGGTCATTCTTGAGAGCGCTTGCTAACTTAAAATAAAACAATATCCCTCCGCACCGCTGCCTCACACATTGAAACACGTGAAGCAAAGCGTAGTACTAGTACTTTGTTGTGAGCGGTGTGCGTCACATTGTGTACCTATTTACGGAGCCAGGTGTGTGTAGAAGTATCGTATTATTTATTCAAACACGCACAGATAATGGTAAGATAGCCAATTGCGATATTTGTTGAATTTGACACAAAGTTACCGACTATACATTTAATTCAATTTCTTAAAAGTCAAAATGATACATTTCTTATAAGGCCCTTTACTGGAAAGTCTACTTACGAAATGCACTAAAAAGTAGGTGTTTTACGGCTGTTTGAGTCTTTGTTGCCTATATCTGTGTCTGTTAGACACATCCCTCTGGCTGGTATTAAAAGCGGGGCGCTTTCAAAAAAAATACTTGAGGTGGGCAGGTGATTGGACGAAACTGCACCAGCAAAGCCTGTTGTTAAATCCACTCTTGTAGTAGAAAAGTGTGGGTAGAAGAGTGAACACATATTTTCCATTGAGAAAAGCCTTTGCTGTCCTAATGCATTCTATATAAATAAATAAAACTAATGCTATATTGCTTCACCTGTGTAACTTCTGTAGGACCCTCCGTTGCTTTTTTAGATGTTTTCAAGTTTCCTTCGCCAAACCTAAACCACGCCCTTCGTAGCTAACAGCACGACACTGATTGGACACACGCTAGGTTCACTGGACTGAAACAACGATTTCCAAGCTCTCAGTCAAATAAGTCAAACAAGTGAGCCTCTTTAATATTACTATAGTATCAACAGTACGAGGCCACTTCATAGCTTTAGGGCAAGAGGAAATGTGATCAGACTATGTCTCTTTTAATCTCCCTGGCCTGTATATTTATACCATTTAGTTTTTATCTTTCTTTCCTATATAACAATTATTATTTTTTTTACATAAATAAGAATATTTCTGAAACATTCATTTGCATTACATTAAATCTGCTGCGACCATTGATCTGTCATGGGTAGTTTACTGTATGTATTGTCTGCTGTGTACACCACAGCAAGATCAGAAACCGTTTCTGTCTCTGAAAGCCGAGACAAACTGTATTTTGACATAAACAACGGTTACTTAGGTAAAAAATCCTCATAGCGCTATGGGAGCAATCCATAGGTTTGAGAGCTATATACGATTAATCGTCTATTAACCCACGTCTGTGACGCCAGGTGTTAGCTGCACTCTCCCACACCTCTGAGCCCGCAGGCTTCTGGGTGTCGGGTTGTTTTAACCTGTCTGCACCGAGGTGACCCCTGCGTGACCCCTGCCCTGGTTAGTGTTTGTGTTGAGAAGCCCCTGCCGGTTCCCAGGGAGCTGGGCAGCAGAGCGCACTCACACGCATGCACGCACACGTGCACGTCAGATGTGTTGATGTTCTCACACACAAACACGCACGCACATCAGATATGTGTTCATATTCACACGCGCACACATTAACAAAGCACACATGCGTGATATGATTCAGGTGGATTTCCTGGTTTTCCTCGTTCCTGACAAAGCCTCATTCATTCAGAGAGGCATGTATGTGTCCTGTCCAGTGTAAGGCAAGTTACTCAGGAATTGTAATACGTTATTAGCTATGTATTACTCTTTCAAAAAGTAATAATATTACTTTACTTATTACTGGGTATTAAATGTAATTAGTTACATTACTTACTAGTTACATAACGATAATGGACATTCACCACGATACGATTATCGTCAGTATTTTTATTGAGATTAACGATAATATCGTATATCGTCCCCTCCCTAACGAGGGCCGTGACACATGGACTGGGGAACCAGAAAGCACAGCGAAACATGAAGCGCCTGTCTCTTTAACTGTCTAAACTGTTCAACTTCCCACTCAATTTTCCCTTTCCCTTCCAGTGAACAATCTTGCCTGTTCACAGGGGAGGGAGGGCAGACAAAGATACAAAGTGGTATCAATGTCAGAAATACATTTCCTCCCTCTCTCAGCAGCTGGCTATGGCCTCTAAACAGAGAGCTCTGTGTCCTGCCGCACTTCAGCCAAACCCTGAGATTAGCATCGGTTCAGCATGATGTCACTGTTCCCATTTGCTGCTCTCAGACTATGCTAATGACCTTTAACAAGCTCACTGAGAAACAAGAAGAACTAGCAAATGTGTATAATATACAGTGTATATATGCTTTTTATTGTAAAATAGAAATGTTTAATAGCCATTAATAGGGAGTGGCATCTCTCGTCTAAGGCCAAGGCTTCCAAATTCCTACGTTTGTAAATTATTTTTCTAAAATGTACATTTACCCCAGCATCACTGACTCCACCTTTAAGCTGCAAAAGTCTATGGTCCAGTTGCACAAAACACCTTAAATTATCTTCCTAAGGATGACACTGAAGGCTTCATTTTCCCTTAGCTGAGGAATTTAGGGGTTTAGTATAAGGAAACCTTAACTCTGACTTTAAGGAACATGTATAACTTAAGGTGCTTTGTGCAACCGGCCCCATGACGCTAACTAACATTAACAGCACAGGCCTTTGACTCTGGATCCAGTGGGATATACAAGTCAGAATTCTCTATTCATGCTATTTATGCCTTTGGTATAGCCATCTGGACTCAGTTCATAAGCTGTCCTTGGATAAACATAGACATAATATTCCAACGTTTTATATGTTTAGGTTGAAATAAAGGCATTTTCTGTCTGTAAACAGGTTTAGCATTTAGGCTTGGCAGTAGATTGGGAATAGCCTGGCTCCGCCCGACTATGCTCTCAGCTAAATTTATTTCGCAGAGATTACAGTCTGGAAACCCTGATCACGTTAGCGTTCGCACAGCCACCCTGCTGGTGGACCAATCAGGGTGGGCTAGTGAGATGATGCTGAAGTCAAGCGTGTTTCTAAATGGTGGTAGAGCTAGATGAAGTTATCAAAACAGTTGTAGCAACGCCGATTGGTTCAGCGCTGTCCAATAGTTTCTATATTAACCAGAGGTCTACGACCAGTAGGAGGAAACATCTGCGAATATTTCCCAATGGAGCGTGGCCAGACCATATTCACAAAGTGAATTTGGTCTGTTTACACCAGGCTAGAATGGGAATGCATGACATTAGCTTTTTATATATAAAAAGCTGATGTCATGCATTCCCAATCTAGTGCCAAGCCTAAATGTTAAACCAGTTTACATTCTAACCTCAGTTAATTATAACGTGTCTTTAATTGTTTAGCAAAAATATACTTTATTTTTCCGTTTGGCTGCTTGTAAAAAATCATTGGCTATGTTGAATCGTGAAATGGCTCTAAATGGTAAAACCTATTGATTGACGTTTGGTGAGCAAAATGAGGAGACAAGGCTCTACTCCTGTAGGACATAGTGAGGGGACAAGGCTCTACTCCTGTAGGACATAGTGAGGGGACAAAGTGACCCTGCTTCTCTCATCACAAGATGTCTAAACATAGAACATCGGGACATATTCTGGCCCATATATCTCACAGAGCAGATTTCTCAGATGCCAGTCCAAAGCGAAGGCTTGGCCCTGTTTGGGAATGTGCAGCCAACCCTGCTTGACATGGCCTCTCCCTGTCCCATTGGCTTGTATCGGAATCCAGACACGGGATAGGCTAGTCGTGAGGGTGGTGCGGTGCGGTCCTTATAGGCAAGCCTGGCCGCTCGGCAGCCATCTTGGTAACAGTTCTGGGCAGTTATTATCATCTGAATGAATAGGGAGAAAGCCGTAACTGCACTTATGCCTAAAAACACCATGTGTACAATCAGAATCACACGTCAACTGCCCCTGCCCCAAAAATAACGTTTAAAAAGCTCTTTTTTCCCCGCAGGTTTTGATTCTGCTACGCCTGCTCAACTGTCAGCTCGCGTTAGTGCAACCACGCGTTTGGCTCAATGGGTTCAAGTTTGACAAGTTTCCTCCATCTGCCATATTTTCCATTCCGGACTTCCCCCATAGAGTTCCATGCAGAGTTTTCCAAGTGGTCTGTCTCCTCTATACTGTCTCTGGGTGGACTCATAACCGGAAGAGCAGATTGGGTTGAGCAGGATGCCTATTCCCTACCTGGTTGTGTTATCGTATATACCCACTCTGGTGTAAATCCTAATGACCTTTAGCTACAGAGGCCCTGTAGATTCAGGGGCATCGATATGTGTCTCATGCTGTGAACTGAACCTGCTCTTACGGAAGGAAAAGAGGAATTAACCCAAAAGGATCAATACCACTGTGTTTAATTGGAAGCTTTACTGTGCATGTCGGGCCTGTGGCTCTGGAGAAAAAAAACGCTTTCATTTCGTTGCATTCTTCTTCAAAGGACGTCAGCCTCCTTTACCCATCCACTGCTCCACGCCCACAGAGCCGCTTCCTCCAACAACTACATGAACATTTACAGCATTCAGGGCATACACACATTAGCAATATAGTATCACTCAATCTTCAAAGAGAGATCAATAATTGCCGAAATAATATTGCTTATGTGTAATTTCTATGAAAGGGAAGTATTTATCTTTTAATTGAAGAGAGATGATAAAAAGATAGTCACAGACAACATCAGTTAGAGTGTGTACTACTAGTGTGTTACCCATCACCTTGACCCCTATCATTATCACGACAGGCCTCTAATAACAGTGAGTTCATTAAGAACTGCAAGGAGAAGAAAGGTCAAAGTGTTGCCGCTCTGATAATAGTCATAATAATACCTTTCTAAATCGTTCCTGGAAAGGTTGTACAGTACAGAATGTACAGGACAAATTGTGTTGTAGTGTGTGCTGTCATTTAGGTGACGAAGCAGGACGTTTAGAGAGGATTTTAATGTATAACACAATGTGATGTGTTTTTACATATCACATTGTGTTATACAAACGCCAGCAGGCGGGAAGGATGGGTTATTTTGGGTTCGAGATACATCTCACATGGGTTATTTTTGACGGGAGATGAAACCAAAACACCCTGACAGTGTGCCAGGTCTGCCAGAGATGTTCAAACAGGCACCAGCCATATTTTCACCTTAAAGAAAAAGACTCTAATTCACGTATTACAAACAAAGCAGCTGCAAAGCACTGTGGCTATGAGTAGTTTCATCGGCGGGCGGAACAAGCAGGCTTTAACACGCCGACTGTGTGGCCAAACACGTGTAGACATTCTTTCCTCTAATCCAAGTCCTTATAAGAGGGAACAGCTTCCTGCAGCAACACGGACGGCATTGTGGCGGGGCATATTGTTATGTCTAGCATCTTACTAGGAGGACAACACAGACTAGTATCTATCTAAGAGGAGAACAGACTATCTATCTATTGGAGAACAGAGACTATCTCGAGCATCTTCATATCACCTCTGGGTGCGTCAGGCAGTGTAATGGTGGTGGTGAAACTCCACCGAAAGGAGTGCCTTGACTTGTGAGACATTCCAGATAATTCCTGGCAAAGGGCTTTTAGAAATGTCGATACTGCATGCTTCTAAATGGGTCTAGCATCTTATTATTATTATTATCTTATATGTGATCGTGTAAAGATATCCTCTCTGGGGAGTATAGCTACAGGGACACCCACAAGGCTAAGTACAAACTCACCACAGTAATACAACTAGGGGTTAATTGGGGGAGATGTTTACTATATTTCCTCTGCAGGATAGCCTAGTGGGGCGGCAGGTGATGGAGATGTCACTGGTTCGATCCCCGTTAACTCCTCACCAAGTGTCGTGAGTGTCTTGCTCAGGGACACCTAACCTTTAGGAAGCATGGTATTTCATTCCACTGTTATGCAGATGATAAATCACTAAATTGTCTTTCCCCCCCGCCACCTGTCTGAGCTGCTTCACCCCTATACACCTACCCGGTCTCTCAGGTCAGCTGATCAACTCCTGAGAGCTTAAAAAGGGCCGTGCCTTTGCTGTGGCAGCTCCTACATTTTGGAATGATCTACCTCTGCACATTATAAGTAGTATAAAGTTTTTAGGGTTGCTGACTCTCAGATGAAAGTTTCAGGGTTTAATGTGCCTCCTGACTTGCCTTACCTGGAGGCCTACCTGTTACTAAACACTTGTAGGCTAATTGGACTCACTGATAAAACTACATTTCCTAATTGAAATTGTTTAAGGGAGTGATTGACTAAAAGCATAGGTGTAGATTTCAGGGGGGATGCAGGGGATGCGTTCCCCTCAATATTTAGAACAAATGTATTTGTGCCCCCCCCCAAAAAAAAAAAAACATGAAAGATGCACAGGGGCTGCCCGGCGGTAGTTTTAATAGGTTATGTCCAAAATGTTGCCAAAATGTGTAGTAGACTATTATTGTTTTAAGTCAGCTCTTTAAGCCTAGATCATCCCAAAACACAGATGTTTTGAATATGCAGAAGGTTTTTAACATGAGTATATGAGCTATTGAAAGCCAGGGGTTAACACATTCATTCAAATTAATTAATTGACCATTGACATGAAAATATCACATGTATATTCACTTACTCCAAAGAAAAGACCACAGATGAGAATATGGTTAAATCAGCCCCATGTTAAAAACTATTAAATAGGCATATGCCTACATATTGCTTAATGCAATAGTTTTCATATATTTTGAATTGTGCCAGGCAGGGTTCCTGTATTTAACGTTTTCCTTAAATAAAAATATTTTTTGCAGAAAATGCAGAAATATATTTTGTGCAGAATAGGCACAAATTGTTCCATAAGAATTCACCATGAAGAAAATAAAAGTATCAAAATATTGTGGGGGAGGACCCCAGACTCCCGATTATTATGTACCCTCCCCCTATGTTCAAACGAAATCTACGGCCATGTATGATGCTTTGCTTCCCTCTAGTGGTAGGTAGAGATGTTGGGGGAGATTACAAGTTTCTCATCTTTGCTGAGAGGCAATAGTTTGTTTATGTTACTATTTACGGAGCCAGGGCTGTGTAGAAGTATCGATTATTTTTTCAACATGCACAGAGAACGGTAAAATAGCAAAATGGGATGAGATATGTGTTGAATGTGACAAAGTGTCTTAGCTTAGCATTTAGCTTGCGATAGCTGACTTTACCTTTAAGCCCTCATAGTAAAACACATTCAGTCAAAAATGCAACTACTAAAATCTATTTTTATATGATATGCACATCTCAAATGCACAATTTGTCAATTTGTTTATTCCAGATGAGTTTGTCAGTTGGTGCTGGGGCTACAAGGACACTAGGGTTGTAATACCTGCATGTGTTGCACTCTGCATGGAGCTTGAGCACCCAGATGACAGTCTGTGACCTCCAGCCCTCTCTTGATGTCTGAACTTCATAGTCCCTGTTTGTTGGGTTCTCTCTATTTTTCATAATGCCAGCTGTGTATGTGATATTGTTATATTTTTCATGATGCCAACTGCATTTGACAGTTATTTACTCATCATGATGCAAACTGTTTTTGGCAGATGTTAGATTCCTCTGTTTTTCAAGATACTGTGTTTGACAGATAATGTCGTGTTACAATTTCTCTAGTGAGACGGATACTGTTGTTATAATTAGGTGACAGTAAATTGAAAGAAGTTCTTGAAACGTGAGTCTGTTGTTCTTGTCTGTGGTCGTGACAACCAGTGTCCATTGATAGAAGAGCGTTTCATGCATTTCAGCCTCCAGGACGGTTAAACCAGTAGAAAACCTATGCATGCACCCTGCAATGGCCTCATCCCATATTTTCAGTTTTCATAGGTGAAGTCCATGCATGCATGCCCTCAGTTCAGAACAAGTGACTTTGTAATTGGAAACCGTGTGTTTCATTTACATATATCATAAAAGAAAACAGTACAGATTTTACCTTTTCTTTTACTTTATTTTGCACGTTGCAGTTACAAATGAACCCAGTTTGAAAACTAGGAGGTTGCATTCAAGATACTGTTAAAGCATGTCATTCTACAGAAAAATAGTTACCATTTTAGAAATTTTAAAATAAGTTAACCACAAATGGCATGATTTGGAGTAAGCCATGAAGGGTTCAACAATAATGAATAGTTAAAATACATTTTTTTTAAAATCAAGCCATTATACAAACATGGTGGATTAGTGCCTGGAGAAAACTCTTAAAATAGCTTTGACATATTCCAACAAAATGGGCACCATAACTGACATGGACATTATTTTGACATTTCTGAAGAGTGTGTGTGTGTCTGAGGTAAAGATAAAGCAGGAGTGATGTTTTCATGATGTGAGATACTGTAGCTCTTCCATAAAGTATCTCTATATTGTGCCAAGTTGCCAGTTTAATTGTCCCTTTGATGAGTATAAAAAGGTATAGCAGGCTTGCAGAGTTGTTATATTTTCCAGTGGTGCGTATTCATCTTTGTTTATCACTGGCCATGTGTATATGTTGTCCCCTGCTGGAATAGCTCCAAATCGCGTTTGTACCAATCAGGAGCCTCCGGCCCATTCCTCTCTGTGGACATGTGATCGTAACCGTAGGAAACGGTCAATTCCTCATCCTTTTGCACTGCCCTCAAAGTTTGGATGCATTTGATGGGACCAAAGCGAGGGTGAACATATCTGCACACAATACACACAAGTACAGATGTTTAGCAAAATGAACAATCTCCTTAAAACTACATTGTTAAAATGTGGCACTGCTATTCCTCACTGACTGAGGTAAAATAATATTGATTCAAGCATACTGCTTATTCATGACTTTAAGTAGAACCGCACCCCAGCTCTGAGCCTGACTCCACCCACTACATAACTTTTTAAAATGCGTCACGGAGGTGGGGGGCTGTGTAGAAGGACTATTTTTCCAACACGCACAAAGAACAGTCAACTAGTGGAGAACAGTAAAGGCGAGGAGATATTTGGTGAATTTGACAAGGAGTGTATTAGCTTACAATCGCTGACTGTACCTTTCAACAAAGGGAAGGGCCTGTACTCACGGGGCATATTTGCTGTTGGGTGTGAAGGAGTGATTGGCCTTGTGACCGAGTGAGGCGCAGTACTTGTGTGTCTGGTCGAAGGGCGGGGGGACGTCAATCACGGTGTCCTCGTCAAACGAGATGGTGTTTCCGTTCAGAGCCCAGTCTCTGTTATCCACCTGGGACGGCATCATTAGATGAAACACATGAGCCACACAGCGACTGTTAGAAGTGACTTAAGTGACGCAAAGAGACAAAACACAGACACGCGTGTCATGATGTACCTCTGAGTGCGTAATGCGCACGCCATTGTAAAAGGCCATCACAGTGTCCTCATCAACGTCTGTTTTGGCAAACAGGCCCCGTCCAGCTCCTCTGATCAGAGACGCAGCCACATACACTCTGAGACACAGAACACATATATATATATTGCAGGTTTAATTGTTAATGAGGTTAATAGAGTAGTGGTCCACAGTTTGTTTTGCCATTATTTCACCAGGCAAGTTGACTGAGAACATATTCTCACTTGCAGCAACGGCCTGGGGAGTAGTTAGGTGGTGATGAATAGATAGCCATGATGGTATGAGAGGCCAGGTTGGATATTTGGCCAGGACACCAGGGTTAACACCCCTACTCTTACGATAAGTGCCATGGGATCTTTAGTGAGAGTCAGGACACCCATTTAACATCTCTTCCCAAAGATGGCACCCTACACAGGACAGAGTCCCCTTCACTGCCCTGGGGCTAATCCTTTGACCAGAAGGAGGAGTGCCCCCTACTGGCCCTCCAACACCACTTAGCAAGGTGGGAGTCCAACACCAGGTTTTGAGTAAGGAACCATCGGGCTTGAGCATTGCTTTCCCAACTCTGTAAAACATAATGCATCACGGGCTGTATATGAATATAAGGAAATATAATTACAATGTCATTGATGTGCATTAGTTTGAGTGGTTTGGTTTAAGTTAAGTTGCCAAGTAGACTACAATCAATCTCTATTGTAGGACCCGGATGCATGTTAGAACCCTGCTGCTGATAGTGTGGCCTGGGTAGGTTAGACATGGCTGATGCTTGACAGTAGACCTACGCATGTACATTTATTAAGTAGGATCAGCCCCATGGATCGGTTACAAATGTCCAATTGTCACCGATCCAGCTATGTAAGTCAGTATCGGACCGATTTCCGATCTCAGTATCGTATCAGTGCCATACCTACTATTGCATTGCAGTTGTGCAACAGTTCACCAACAATTTGAGCCATGTTACCTACATACTGTCCTGTACGGTAACATGATACATAATTTACTTAATTTCTGTACATTTTTATTATAACCAGATACAAAACATATATATTCATGTTACTGCTCCCTGAAAACAACTCACAATGCCTCAGGGGACTTGGACCCTGGCTCTGAGACCACTGCTATAAGGACATCTTTGCTAGCGGGGGTTGTTAAGCTGACCTACCTGTGGCTCTCATAGGGATCTGGAAGCAAGGCATTGGTGGCAATACAGGTGGATGTAGACTTGTCGCATGAATACACAGGGCCTTGGAAAGTTAAGCGTGGATCATTAGATTTTCGTTTCCATGACAGTTTTCTTCCTCTGCATACATATAGCTGCACTTTCAAGGGCTATTATGTTTCTGTTTGTTTTTATTTCTCTTTTCCACTCACCCACAATAATGGTGTCAATCATTAAATAAAAAACACTTAAGAGGGCAAGTGTTTATTTATTGGTCAAAAGCAGAAGAGGAGAGGACATTAATCCTTTATTGGTTGAGTGATATTCAGAGACTATAGTCCCAGCAAGATGTGACAAATCTATGATTAGCGCTTCATAATGATCAATTACCATTTTTTCTAATTCTCAAGGCCACTCTGTGTGTTTGCCTTAGGTACACTGGATTATAAATCATTTTTGATCTGAATTAAATGTATATGACACCATTTACATAAATTGGATTATGTTGAATATGTTGATATACAGTATAGAAATATCTACAGTGGGGAAAAAAAATGTAATGTTTTACTTAACTTCTGTGGGTGAGTAGAAATACTCAACAGAAAACTATGAACCCTTTAAACGTGGAATAGTGTTACTGACTGTTCGGTGAGACTTGGAAGTGCGGCCTGCCAATGTCTGTGGACACGACGTTGGCTAGGCGAGCTTCGATCAGTTCTCCCTCCACAAAGGTTCCGTAGAGAGCCGTGCGTCCGTCAGGGTAGATGTACGCTATGGCTGCGCCACTCATTTCCCCATCTTCATTCACCTCCCCAAACACACAGCCACGGTCCTGCGCAGAGAAATCACAAACACATTTTAACAAAAATTAAGGAACAGTCCTTAAATCCCCAGAGAATCTGTCCTAGCTCACATTTACCTTAACAGCGCTTAGCAGACGCTTTTATCCAATGCGACTTACAAACAGTACACGTGTCAATAGCACAAGAGATCATACAACAGTTGTCGTAGCAACCATTGACTGTGTTTCAGGCCATGCATTGTAGATTTAGCCGTCTGGGCCCTGCTTACGTCAGCCTCCACAGCAAAATCAAAACCACTTATAGCTAGAACTACACCAAGGCACGGACTAGTGACTGGGCGTCTTCTAGCGACAGCCATATTACCATTTCTGTCGTCGCGATTGTGCGTGTTCCAGGCACAAGCGCATGCTCAAGCGAGGCCGCTCTTTCAGCTACCTTCTGAGTCTGCGCGGACAACACAGAAAACGTTGCGGGACTATTACTGACAGCTAGTAAAGAGCGAACACTGACACCAAAATATAGTAACCTAGTGCTTGCGTTATCAAATGTACAGTTTACTTGTTTTTGGGCTGCTGATAAACAATAAATGTTCTCACTGTTATTAGGTTTTTTTATATAGATATTACTCTGCAAGGAAGCCTGAAAAGCCTTTACCTAGATTCTGATTGGTGGAAACGCTAGCCATTTCCTTCACCTCTCGCTGCCGATTCAAAAATTGAATCGCTAGATAAAGTTGAAAGAGCGTCGGGTTTGGGTTGATAGGAGCGGTCGGTCCAGCGGCTACACCAAAGAGTCAACCAGCGACCTGGAGATTTCTGTTGCTAAGCAGTCGCTCCCACACGCACAAGCTAAGACCGCTTTGCTGTAGTTCTAGCTTAAGAGACCGGAAGCGGCCTACATTTGCTTCCATTGAAATGCATTATGCAGTCAGTGCTCCATCTTGTTTTTCTTCCAGCATCTTTGCCGGGACCACTCACGGGGTAGTAGGTCCAGCATTCCCCGCAGCGGTTGCCTTGGCGATACTGGCCGCTGAACACCAGGCGTCCCTCTGCGTCATACTCGTGCGCGGGCCCGTCGAGCTCGCCGTCAACGTACGTGCCGTGGAGCATGGCCCCGTCCTCGTAGGTGTACACACCCTGACCCTGTAGGGCGTCATCCACGTAGAAGCCCTCCAGGGTACTGTGGAGGTGGGGTAGGGGGGGTGGGGGGGGGAGGGAGGGATAGAGAGCGAGATAAATAAAGAGAGAGAGGGGGGTTATAACAGGGAGGAGCTGGGCTGGGGCAAACAGCTTTAAAAGTAGTTAAAGAACGTTTTTAACATTTTCAAGGAAACGGGTCGTTCAGTGAAAAAGTTAATTGAACGTTCAGAACCTTCAGTCCACTAAGTAGTTAATCACACACAATAACATGAGTGAAGGAGACTATGCTATGGACTGCCTGATAATAAGACAAAGGTTAGAGAATAGTAATATATTGCATTAAAAACAAATTACCTCTCAATGACCTCTAAAATAATGAAACTATAATTGAACCAATCAATCAATCACAAATCTATCGGTACCTTCCATCAAAAAAGAAGAACTTCCCCTTTCCATTCTTCTCCCCATGGGTGAAATGTCCTTCAAATCGATCGCTGGATGAATATTTGATTGTACAGATCCCATGAGCTTGTTCGTCTTCATCTAATTGACCTGAACAAACACACGGAAGACACTGCTCTCTCCATAATCAGTACACACACACACACACACACACACACACACACACACACACACACACACACACACACACACACACACACACAAGCAGG
>JAODUE010052372.1:0-17778 GCA_027564755.1 Amblyopsis hoosieri | reverse complement strand
CATGTAGTGTTGCCAGTCTCCCTGCCACGACACGTCAAGAATTTATCGCACAATGTTCGGCTAATCTGACATGGTAATCTAACATGGTAATCGTGAGAGACAAAAAAGTCGTGTAGTGGATACCCGGCATAAACCACGCCCGTGTAGCTATAAACACGATGCCGATTGTAAAGCCAGGCCCGTATTGCTATAAACACGACGCTGATTAGAAAGTTCAGTTGCTATTCGGACACATTCAAAATGATCCCTAGGCTTTCCAGACTTATTTGCCGTGTATAGTTACCCGATGCCAGCAACGCTATACGCAGCAACTGCAGCCACACTAGTTCAATGGAAGAGTTCTCTGATAATTTTCGTGTTTTGACCACATTGTTACAAGCTGTTCTGTGCAGCACCTGGTTCTCAACAGTCAACAGGATAAAATACAGGAAGACTAAATAGACTTTCGTTTCTTTTGTTTGAAAGGAAACTTACAGAGACCATATGGAGTCTAATTTACTAAATACTAAATACTAAATAATCAGAACTCTTCCATTTGAACTAGTGTGGCCGGAGTAACGTGTAGCATTAGCTGCTGGCATTAGTTATCTTTGTAGCAGCGGCAGCATAGAACTGGAGTTATAGAAACAACAATGCTTTGAATAAATAAATCCCAGAATGCATTTCATTACCTTAACGTGGTAGGTAAGAATTATGTATTTGTAAAATTAAATATAATTTTAGAAAAACCATAAGTGTGATCATGTTTCATATTAGTTGGTCGAGATGAATTGATCATTTATTAAATATGGAAAGATGCATTGTTCTTGTGCGCTATGGTGGTCTGTATTATGTAGTTCTGGGCTGGGACCTCCAAGCGTCTCGGGCCCTGGTGCGGCTGCACTGTCAAGCGCTACGCCATTGATGTAAGCATAGCCATAGCCTATCAGGCTGCAGACAAATGCAAAATTAATATTAGCCTCCCATTCACCTCCATTCTATATGCGAAGGTGCGAATAAAACATTAGCTTCCTGTAGTGAAGCAATTTTGGATAATTTCGTCTAGACGAGTTCAACACTGATGAACTTTGATCTAAATACACAGCCTCAACCAACATTAAGCTGTCTGGTTTTCTTAGTGAGGCAGGATGGAATGGAGTAGGCTTTGAGTATGAATTTCACATAGGAAGGCGATGGTCCATTGCCTACAGTTTTTGAATCACATAGCCTACACGTGACCACAGCCTCACCCTCCTGGCTGCCAGTGAGCATTGATGATCATATGGATCAATTAATCGACATTGTTATTACGAACTGCACATGCTGTCACTACTATCAATCGAAACTGCACAAATAATGTTCAATGTGCTAAAATTACAAACATAGGCGATTGTTAAGGTAGGCTACCGGCATAATATTGTAGACCTACTAATCATTGGCCTGTGTAATTACAAAGCTGGCGGTGATCACAAAAATGGTAATTTACTACTAGGCTTGTAGTATACTTGCACAAATAGCCTACAAGGCTACATCATAGTTGTAATAGGCCTATTAGACAAATTGTTATGTTATACAAATTGCCCACCTATTTTCATGTACGCCCACCCACACGCACATTTCTGTCTACTCTACTGCTAGGCCTAAATATATATATATATATATATATACAGGATATATATAAAGGAAAAAAATAGATTTAGGGGAGGGGCCTCGAGCTCCAGTGCGCTCATATTATAAACGCCAGAACACAAATAATTTTGAAAACTTTGTTCTAAATAAATATTTGTAAAAACACTAAATGTGCTTATCCTAATACCGTATTTGGTTTCAGCTCCACCTCTACAAATAGATACAGAATATAAGAATACATATGGCTTCTGATTAAACTAGGGTGGGGTTAAATAAAACATTGTTAAAAGGCATATCACAAGATTATTGATTTCAGATACAGAAATAAATTATTTATGTATTAAACTATACAGGTACTGTATATATTTTAAAAATCTTGGAGTTTTACATTTTCATTGAAATCCATACTCAAAAATACCAACCAACCACAATAATACAAGGACAATGATGATATCATGCCTATCTGGGGGGACCCTTCAGATGA
Source organism: Amblyopsis hoosieri (assembly GCA_027564755.1). Classification (NCBI taxonomy): domain Eukaryota; kingdom Metazoa; phylum Chordata; class Actinopteri; order Percopsiformes; family Amblyopsidae; genus Amblyopsis; species Amblyopsis hoosieri. The sequence continues at coordinate 15,686 of JAODUE010052372.1, read as the reverse complement.
ATTGACTGTAGACTCATATATAAACAGATGGTGCTGAATATCATTGCACCTTCATTAATGTCAGTGCAAGGTGGGTTACTCACCTAGGCTTACTTTAGTTAACTTATGGCAAACCTCACTGTTGACTTTACTTTCCTGTTTGCCATCATTCTATTCAGAGGCAATATTGTCTCTACGGATATGCTGGCTGACTGTGTCTTCATGGGAGAAGAGGAGACAGACTTTCTAAACAGCCTATATGAAGATGGAGATGTGATTATAGGGGGCTTATTTCCTTTACACAACACTCCTGCGTCTTACAATCCATCATTTTTATCAAAACCAAATCCGAGAATATATAAGTAGTAAGTGAACATTTGATAATATGCAACATACTGTGTTTACAATGTTTTATATAAGTTTATTTTGGGACGGGGGGTTTCATCTGCTGCCTTTTTGCAATGTTTCAGTTTCAGTGCACGAGCCTTGCGCTGGATGCAGACCATGACTTTTGCCGTCAGAGAGATAAATCAACGTGAAGACCTCCTGCCACAGCTGAAGCTAGGATTTCACATCAGAGACAGTGGTGACGACATCCCTGTATCTCTGAAAAGATCTCTACTCATCATAAATGGGCAACCTGAGAGAGAAAATACACTGAATGGAAGCAAAGGTCCATCAGACTCAGGTTCAGTTGTACGTTTAGGCTGTCCTTCTGTTCGCAAGGCTGTTTCCCCTGTAATCATAGGAGATGCTGCCTCTGGGGTGACATTGGCATTATTAAGAAGTCTCGGTTCTTTCCACATCCCCCTGGTGAGGATGTGCTTTTTGTTTAACATGTAGTGGTGTTCTGTTTCTTAATAATATAATAGGTGCTCAGCAGAACCTTTGTTTATATTGTAATTTCCCAAATATTAATTATGGAAAGCAGTGGCTCAGCATTTAGCATATCTATTTTACTACAATGTAATATTCAGTGTTAAATTTCTGCTTGTATTATTCGCCCACCTTCAAAGACATGCAGTTCAGACTAATTAAAGACTTGATTCCCATTGATTTTCTGTTGCTAAATGCAGTGACTATGCCATTCTACTGAAAATATTGTTTAAAAAACATTCATAACCTGAATTATGAGTGAACAATGAGTGTGGCCTTTTTAAAGATCTCTGCTGAAGAAGTGATTGATTGTTGTTAAATATCAATACTATACTAACCCTATACTATACTGTATATGTGTGTAGTGCAGGGTTCAGGGAGGCGGGGGTGGCTTAACAGGGACAGGATGGTCTAGTGGTCTGGGTGTTGGGCTCCCAGCTGGAAGGTTGTGGGTTCAAACCCCAGTGTTGACCTACTTGTAAGCATCCTTGAGCAAGATGCTTAACCCCTAACTGCTCCCAGTGGTTGGTCACACCTTCCATGGCAGCAATCACCATCGGTGTATGAATATGTGTGTGACTGGGTGAATGTCAGGCCAAATACTGTGAAGTGCTATATAAATGTGCCATTTTACAAAGTGCTGCATGTTGTTCAAAGAATTCCAAAAAGTTAACTTTTGTTTCTTGTAATGTCAGGTGAGCTATTTTGCCTCCTGTAGTTGTCTGAGCAACGTATGGGAGTTCCCTGAATTCATGCGCACCATGCCTAGCGATGCCTTCCAGGTCAGAGCTCTGGCCCATCTGGTCAGCTATTTTGGCTGGACCTGGGTCGGGGTCATTGGAGCGAACAGTGATTATGCACGATTTGCCATACAGTTCTTCCTCCAGGAGTCGGTGCATTATGGTGTCTGTGCTGCCTATGTTCACTTCTTTCCTGTTGACTTAAATCAACATGCACTGACTGAGCTCATGGACACAATCCAGGTACAGTATTATTACAGTCTAAAATTTTAATTGTACTATTACTACTAAATTGGTAGATTATCACCTAACCTCTATCTGCTCCTTAATGCTTACAAGTGTTCTCGCTGTTCTGTATGTTCCATTGAAAGAGTGCCTCCTAAATGTAACAACTCATCATGTCACTTAATATTACGTGATTATAAAAATGTTCTCCATTCAGGCATCATCGTCTAAAGTAATCATTAATTTTGCTGGTGAATCTGACCTGCATAGCATCCTAAGAAAGATCAGAAGGCAGAATATATCTGGCTTGCAATGGATTGCCAGTGAGGCTTGGGCCACAGCAAAATCATTGTGGAGTGATTATGCCAATCTCCTTAAGGGAACGTTAGGCTTTGCTATACGGAGGGCAGATATTCCTGGGATAAAAGAATATCTGGTTAGACTCAATCAATCCAACATTCAGGAGTCAAATTTTCTGAGAGAGTTTTGGGAGGAAACATTTAATTGCCGACTGAATGGAACCATGAATACCCACTCTCATGGAGTCAACTCTGGAAACAGAAAGCCTTGCACTGGCATGGAGGGTTTAGATAATGTTGACTCCCCCTATTCTGATGTGAGCCAGCTTAGGGTGTCCTATAATGTCTATAAGGCTGTGTATGTGGTAGCCCATGCTCTGCAGGATATGAGTAATTGTACAACAGGACAGGGGCCTTTCCCTAATAGCACCTGTGGAGACCCTAGGCATGTTAAACCATGGCAGGTATGTTCAATTTGATTGTTCAGTTGAACTATCTTGTTAGCAACATTAACAAAATACTGTAAGTATGAATGTATATAATGCTTGTTATATTTTCTCCTTAGCTTATCCATTATATGAAAAGGGTACATTTTCCCATGCTGGGAGAGAAAGTCCAGTTTGATGATAATGGTGATCCTATTGCATCCTACGACCTAATAAACTGGCAGATGGGCTATAATGGTTCACTACAGTTTGCCAAAGTTGGCTATTATGATGCCTCCTCTAATGCTAAAGACAGCCTCGTCATAAATGACTCTTCAATTCAGTGGCCTACTGGGGAGCAGGTGCGTCTGAAACCATGTATGCCTCTTAGACTGTTCTATGTACTCTTAATTAATGCATTTGGGAACTTAATGTTAACAATTTGCAAGCGTATCATATCTTAAGACATGTAAAGCAAGATCACTTTCAATTGTAACGTTACAGTTTTTTCCTCAGTAACACTTAATAAAATGTTGGTGTGTTCTGCACCATACAACAGTAAACAATTATTGACACTTTTCTGTAGTGAATAGTAGTGCTGTTGATGCTATTTCATGTTGTTCTATATTGCACATTATAATACATTGACAGTAAATGTAACTTAATAAATCCTTATGGGATCCCTATAATTCCCATGATGTAACTGCTCTAAAATGTTATCAAATTAACATTTCATGAAAGTGAATGTATTATCAGATGATTTGATATTAGAACTATACACCACTGCAATATATTTGATATAAGATTGACTGTTGGTATTGTATGTAAGTATTTGTGTAAATGCACATAGGTATGTGCTGACTATGTTGATCAGCAATGTTTACTAAATGCAATTTTGTGCCATAAGAAATGCTTTTAGTGCTGTGAACAAATGATCTAAGGTTTGTGGAGCACATTGTAGTGTAATTTGATGAATTGGCTACTTTATAGTTCCAAGAAATATAGTATGGTATGGTTTTCTTTTTCATACCACCTCTATGTATTTGTTTCTCTGAAGAATATATTATGTGATATTTGCTATATCATGTACTGTATGTTCTACTATAGAAAAAATATAATATGATATCAGGTTCATTCTGTTTGGCTTTCCTCTGCCTCAGGCAGGCCAGTCAGTGTGCAGTGAGAGCTGCCCTCCAGGCACCCGTATGGCCAGAAGGAGGGGGGAACCTGTATGCTGCTTTGACTGTGTCACTTGTTCTGAGGGGGAGGTCAGCAATATGACTGGTGTGTACTGATGTAGTCTCACTCGTCTCAAGTTATAATATAGATGTGTTTGTGCATATGTACAGGTAAGGCACTGCTTAAATAATGGGAGTACACATACCCCTAGTGCAATGTACTGGGGGATGGGGGGTGGGGGGTAACCTGCTTACTTTCAACTCACGATTCTGGATAAAATGAGAATCATGATTTTCTCACGATTTTGACAGGACTGGCACATCAACAGAAAGGGAATGCTCCTGGTTTTTAATTGTATGTAATGTGACAGCTTCATGAATCTGACACTGAACAGAAAAACACTGAACTAGAAAAAACTCTTATTAGTCAAACTATTTGGGGGACTCATAAAAACATCTGTGCTACAGTATGTGGTATGAATAATATTGTGAATTATAGTGTACATTTGCAAAAAGTGTGGGAGTGCATTGGGGACATTTATGCTACTGTCTTGGAGGGCAGTGCTGCCATACAGTGTGTGTATGGGTTATAGTGTTTCATTCAGTGTTTCATTAATCTAAAGTAATAATAAGAGTTGCAAGCTTGACGCCTCCCTTGTTCAAATCAAGAACCTACGGTAACAGGAGTAACACGGCTTGATTCCGCGAGGAGCTAACATAGGCCGAATCAGAAATAATTGCAAGAAGCGCAATTAAATATTCCATGCCTATATATAGCCTATTCGTCTGAATCGTCTCTCATTTCGAGGTGGGATTAGCAACGGCAGCCGAACATCCCCGATCAACTGTAGGCTACATTAAAACAAAACGGAATGCAACTGGTCAAAATTACTGTAAATTCCTACTGTACAATTACAGAAAGACTTTATCTACCTTGTAATTGCGGTTTAATAAAGCCTGTGTTAACAGCAACAAAATATTTATACCTTTATAGCCATACAACCCCTCTTTCACTCTTTGCTGGTGTTCTGACAATGTATGCTGCCTTGTCGAAAAATGCATACTGAAAATTGCTACATTACGTGTTCATTGTTCCCATTTCCAAGATCCCATAAAGTTATAACTCTCACAGTATAATGATGTTATAAAAAAAAGTTTCTTATTGTTGCATGTACATTGCACTCTTAACTTTTGCCTATACTCTTTCGGAAATTTGTATGGGGAAATTACAAATATGCCCAAACAATCTTTAAATTGTTGTTAATAGTGTGAATTGGTTAACATTATGTAAATCATAATTAAATATGCAAATGTTAAATTACAACCTGGCAAATAACGTTAAATAAATCATATTCTACAAGTAAAATGACAAGAAGCCTTATACATTTGTTAAAAACATGCAATAACAATAGACCTACTAGCTAGAAATCCAGATTATGTATCAGAAATCTATGGCCATTGCATGACGAAAATGACGCATTAACAGCTGTGCGCATTAGAGGTCTTCACGGGTCCTCCGAGACTCTAAATTCCGAGACCCGACTGGGTCGGGTCCAGCTTTGAATGTTTGACGTGGATCTGGGTCGGGCCTGACATAAATGCTATGATTCTCGGGTAAATGCGATTTACCAACTGGACCAGATAAATACATTTATTAATACATATGTTTACAATATTATATGTAGCTTGGCTTCTGTTGCTAAATCTAAATTATGAGGAAGCACAATTCGACGGGTAGCATAAATCGTCAGAACACCGGTCGACTCTCATGCTCGCTGTGTATTTACTTCCTGCTGCTCTGCACCACATGGTGCTACGCTGAAGCGCTTGTTTTGATGCAGCTGATGTCCCTACTTAAAATAGGGCAGAATCGTTCTCATGTAGAACTGAGATCACTAGAGGTATAAATCAAGATCATGATTTTATTTAGATTAATCGTGCATCCCTATTTCAAAGCAGTTACATTAACAAAAAACATTTGAGAAACACTGCTATAATGTCCACTATTGAATTTCCACTAATGGCCTGTTCTCTTACCATCTCTACTAGATTCCTTAGACTGCTCACGCTGCTCAGAGGAAATGTGGCCCAACAAAGCTAAAGATGATTGTTTCCCAAAAGCAACTGAGTTCCTGTCTTACCATGAGTCACTGGGTATTGTTTTGTGTGCAATGTCTATACTTGGAGCTTGCACCTCCATTTTTATTCTTGCTGTTTTCTTCACACACAAAGATACACCCATAGTTCGGGCTAACAACATGGAACTGAGTTTCCTTCTTTTGCTATTCCTTGCTATTTGTTTTCTGATTGGTCTGTTGTTTATTGGTAAGCCTTCTGATTGGCTCTGCCGTATTCGATACCCAGCGTTTGGGATCAGCTTTGCACTCTGCCTTTCCTGCCTCCTGGCCAAGACAGTGGTGGTCCTAATGGCTTTCAAAGCCACTTTGCCAGGTTGTGATGTCATGAAGTGGTTTGGACCAAATCAGCAGAAAGCGAGTGTGTTTTTATGCACAGCTATTCAGGTAAATATGTTTTCCTTGCAATATCAAGACAAGTACTTTGATAAATGATAAATCATATTAATTAAGTGCACTTACAAAATAGATGTGTATCTGTCTTTTTGCAGGGCTTTATCTGTCTTATATGGCTGCTCATCAATCCACCTTATGCCAACTATAACACAGGTTACATGAGTGCTACCATTATTATTGAGTGCTCTACTGGTTCAGATGTTGGTTTCTGGTGTGTCCTTGGATACATTGGCCTGCTAGCCTGCACATGCTTCCTTGTGGCTTTTTTTGCTCGGAAATTGCCTGACAATTTTAATGAGGCAAAGTTAATCACCTTTAGTGTTTTGATATTCTTTGCTGTCTGGATTACTTTTATCCCAGTGTATGTGAGCACAGCTGGGAAATACACAGTGGCAGTTCATATTTTTGCTATTCTCGCGTCAGGTTTTGGCCTGCTTCTTTGTATATTTGCACCTAAGTGCTACATTTTAATCTTGAAACCAGAAAATAACAATAAGAAAAACATGATGCGAAAGTGAAAATAGTGCTATGTGACAGTATGTGTATATGCATTTGATATAAATAAAGAACATAATCAGAATTAAAAATTAATTTTTGTGTATCCATAGTTATTCAATTTTTAACTATCAATTTACTGTACAGCATTTGCAATCACATTAGTGTCCCATTTTGGAAAATTATCTTTTTAGCTTGACTAAAGATATATAGGTATTTTAGGGCCACAGAAATAAAATAAAAAACTGCTGGGGGAGGAGGATAATATTCTGATAATATTCAATAAAGAGTAAAGTCGTAAATATACAAGAAGAAAATAATATTCATAATATTCTCTGAAATTATAAAGTTATACATTTGTGATTTGGACAATGCTGTAACATGATATTGCAAAGAAATTCTTGAAATTTTTATTTATAATCTCAGAGAATATTTTTCTTGAGATCGTTTCTCGCAAATATGACTTTAGAGGTTAATACAAAAGTTTGCCCAGAGGAAGAGCCACCTTTCTCTTCATTCTCTTAAAGTGAGCCCTCAGCTTTGTTGAGCTAAAGCATATTTAATTATCCTGCCTTTGCGATGCTGGTCCGTGCATGGCCATATTGTTGTGCTGAGTCAATTGATATACTGTTGATGTGATGGATGTCAGTGTGTGGAGCCAGAGTTTTTTGGAGCAAAGGTGCACCAAGAGGCTAAGAGGCCCCTGCAGGAGTCGCCGACGCTACCCAGTGCAAAGAGGCCCAGAGCGGTATAGGCCAGTGCCCATAGGAAAGGAACTTTTATTGTTACATACACATACATGTAGCGCAATTCATTCTCTGCATTTAACCCATCCCTCAAGGGAGCAGTGGGCAGCGACTGTGCAGCGCCCGGGGAGCGCCCGGCGCAAGGGGGTCAGCTCTGCAGCCCACCACCACTTTCCAGCACCAAGGGGATGCTGTCTATTGCCAAAGGGTCACACCCAGAGCCAGGGGGTCACCACAGCAGTTTCTGCCACTGCCCAGCACCAAGAATGCTCGACTGTGCAGCACTAAGAGGGCCTTACTGCCAGAGGGGTCTGCTTCCATCTCCAGCCAGCCCTTGATCTGGCCTGTCCTTCATTTCCATCTTGCCAATGGATTACAACACATTACAGATATGTAATATTATAGGCACTCATTTTCCGCAATTATATTATATTAAGGTGTGGTTCTTAATAGAGTATGTTGAAATATGGTTAAAAAAACATCACAGACAGTCTACTGAATGCATCCATTTATATGCAGCAAAAAAAAATGGGCAATTTACAGTTCCAATTCGAATATAATTTTCAGATGTTATGGCAGTCCCCCGAGCCATTCTGTTACATGTAGGCTAAGCCATTTTGGTCCCCACAATGGAAAAACCTAGGGTTGGTATCCCAGTTACACCCTGATGGCGAGAAACCTCTGCAAATAGGACTACTCCGCCCATAGGAGAAACTTACTCCAATCCGCCTGCCTGTCAACAATAATCAGAAGAACCAGACCCTCAAAAGCTGGGATGTACAGTATTTAATTTCACACAAAGCATTGCACCATCTGTTTAATTTGGTCTTGCTAATGGCCCAGCGTTAAAACCAGGAGAGCTAACACTACGGAATTTTTAGGTGGTTGTTTTGGTCTATTATTTCCATCCACCAACTCCATTTGTCTCATTTGTCTTCTCTTGATTCTCTTGCAAATAATAGGTCCCGACAGGTCAACTGGTATCACATGCATGTCTTCCAATGGGTCCAGGGACTGTATTCCCTCACGTTACCACACCCTAGTCCCTATGGGAGGCTCAATACACTATAGCATTATGTCCTACCCTTTGTCCTTTTACACCATTTTATTCTGATTGGTCAGTCATCTGTGACTCACAATGTGTCACTATTTTATGTTTTAAAGTACATAGTTGTTCAAGTAGATGAAGCACCCACTTTAACACATGCACACAACACACCTTTTGAATTAATGCAGTGTTTCAGTCACAGTTTACTTTAATTTAAAGCTTTAACTATTGGTCCTTCAAAGGCGGATCAGCAACTTTTAATAATATTGCAGATAACTTTGCACACACATGGGTCAGGAAGCAGCATTACATAAACCACTTTCTGGGGTTTCACCCTGGCTACCTCTTTGGGCCATTTTATGTCTTGTCTCTAATCTAGCTCAAGGTATGGTGGGGGGGTTAGGGTTGACTGTGGAGAGATTCAATTTAAAACAGGAGAGTATTATGGAGAAACAGTTTGTTTTGGGGCAAGAGGTCTTAAACAGTGTTGGACCAGAGCTCACAGTGTCTGGTTCTGCGGTAACTCAGTGTGTGAATTTGGGAAACAGTGTGGCTCTGGAGTCAGGGGGGGATGTGGTGATCGGCGGGTTATTCCCTCTTCACTACCAGATGTCGGAGATGCAGAACAGCTATTTCACTAAACCTCTACCTGTATCCTGCAGCAGGTGAGTGGAAAACAACTGTTGGTATCTCATTACTCATATCTTCAAAGATAGTATTTATCATGATTCCTCTTTAATTTCATTTTTATTCTTACCAATACCTTAAAAGAATGTCTACATTTAGACAAAATAAATGTATCCTGCCTGATTGTGTAATCTATTTTCTGTTTATAGTTTAATTCAATGAACCTGAAAAAATTTAATTAGTATTTTTTGTTCCGAAACAAATTAGGTAAAAAATGTATTATATACACATTGTGGAAAAAAAGCATGTCAAGTGAAAACCATAAAAAAGATTGCACAGTTCTGATTTTGTTGTCCACAATAAAATAGTACAATTCAGTTCTAAAAACATACCAGGGCTATTCTGAGAAAGTGGGGGACAGCACAGTCATGTGCATTAGTGTACATGTACAATCTGTTTGAATTTGATACGGTAAGAGGACAACAACATATTCTGTAAGAACATCCAAGAATATAAGAATGTTTTAAGAATTTGCTAAATAAATACAAGCATAGCTAACTAGAAGTAACATCCTTGCTTGAACCAACCGTATTGAGATAATGTATGAAACGTGGGCCTATATTATGACATTGAAACATGTTGCACAATATTAATTGTTTTAAAGGATGTCACAGAAAGCTATCTCAACACAGTGTTCTCATATTATTGCCTAAATATCCACTTGCACTACAGCAAACATATTATGTATAACCTGGTCAACGATTAACCCTCTGGATTAAGACAATTTAAACATAGATATGGTTGAAATTGCTAGTTAGTATTTATCTTGTTTATAGGCATCATACTGTATCTCTCCCAGGTGAAGTTGCCCAGAAGGCTTTCAGACTGCCAATTTAAAAACACTTTCTACATACGCATACGCATACACATATACAGTATATTATTATTATTATTATTATTATTATTATTATTATTATTGATCAATAACATACAATTTTGAGAATGAAAATGTCTTATTGGTACAGTGTTCGAAATCGAAATAGTTACATAGTATTTATTACTGTATTTGGCTGTCTACACCAAGAGATATTCAGCTTCATGTAAAACGTAAAAACGTGAGGTAACGTAAATTAATTTACATAAAAACTATCTATTTTAAAATAAAATAAATGTGGTTATACAGATTTAAAGTTAAAACTAAAGTGGTAATAAACACTTAAACAATTAACAGGTTAATTTAGTATGATATATTGTCTTTGTACTGTATGTCTGTGACATACTGTACAGTGGAATATAATTTTTTGGGGGGAATGCTATTCTCTTTACAGTTTTGACCACAGAGCCTTCCGGTGGATGATGACAATGGTGTTTACAGTGGAGGAGATTAACAATAGCACAAGCCTGCTGCCAGGTTTAAGACTGGGCTACCGACTTATGGACAGCTGTCAAAATGTCCACACCAGCCTGAGATCTTTTTTCTCCCTAATCTCCTATAAAGAGGATACATGTTTCCACAGTAAAACGAAGGGGAGCATATCTAACATAGCATTACAAGCAATGAATTACAATGTAACATGTTCTGCTATGGATAATGTAAATCTAACATGTATGTCTGGGGTGCCTATCCCTGCTCTGATCGGCCTTGGCTCCTCTTCTATAACACGGGCTGTAGCTCAGACTATTGGCCCGTTTAGCATCCCAATGGTAAGCATGATCAACACAAACCATCATCAGGGATCATATATGAATAAATACTATTACAAATCAACTCAAATGTATTTCAAAATGTAAATGTCCTAACCGATTTCTGGAGGAAACTACTCTGAGTAATGTGTGTTTTTACTGGATGTGTCTATATTTTTTTCTCAACTCTTCAGGTGAGCTACTTTGCAACATGTGCCTGTCTCACTGAAAAGCAACTCTACCCATCATTCTTTCGTACAGTGCCAAACGATCTGTTTCAAGTTAGGGGTCTTATCCAGTTGGTGAACTACTGTGGTTGGCGTTGGGTGGGCACAATAGGTTCTATGGTAAAATAAATTATTCTGTTTAGTTTTTTCACTGAAACATCAATATGATTAATACAGGTTTTCAAATAACATGTTTTTCAGGATGACTATGGTCGGTATGGAATCCAAGCATTCTCTCAACAGTTTAGACAGCAGGGTGGCTGTTTGGCCTTTCAGCTGACTGTCCCAGACGCCCCAACAGCATCTGAGATACAAGACATGGCAGACACCCTGCAGAGATCCACTGCACGGGTCGTGATTGCTTTTGCTATTGAAGGAAAGCTGCAGGATCTATTCTCAGAGGTACTGTAAGCTATGGCCCATATTACACATGGGCTCACAGATGTTCTTGTGTGTTACAAATGACACATTTTAAATAATTTAGTTTCTTTTATTTTCCAGCTAGCTAAGAGAAATGTCACAGGGATCCAGTGGATTGCCAGTGAAGCTTGGGTCACTGCTACCTTGCTGACCTCACAACCTTTGCACCATCTCCTAGAAGGCACAGTGGGATTTTCCTTCCCTGGAGTTTGGATCCCTGGTCTCAAAGAGTTTCTGTTGCACGTCCGACCTTCACCAGAACCTGGATATGAGCTCATCAATATGTTCTGGGAGGAGCTGTTTGACTGTACACTGAAGTTTGAGCAAAACACATTGAGTAATATCAGCACTGGTCAGGGCACATCAGCTGGTATAAAGGGTGCATCTAGAAAGTCTGTATGCACTGGTTTAGAGGACCTGAGCCACACTAATAGCAGCTACACTGATGTGGCCCGAGTTAGAATATCTTATAATGTATATAAAGCTGTGTATGCTGTTGCCCATGCCCTGCATGATCTGCTGCAGTGTGATTCAGGCAAAGGGCCGTGTCTTAACAAATCATTCACACCACGAGAGGTGGGTAAAATTGTTTACACCAAATACTTGATTCATTAATAAGTATGAAATTAATGGTTTTCTCACATTTTGAGATACATCTATTTTTATGTTCTGCTCTCTCTCTCCATGCATTACTGTAGTTGTTAGACCACCTGAAGACAGTGAATTTCACCAACCAGTTTAAGGAGAAGGTATATTTTGACTTCAATGGAGAGTCTGCCCCCCTCTATGACTTCATTAACTGGCAGAAGGACAGCAAGGGTGAAATTAGGTAGAATATAATCACTTAAGAAAACTAAGTTAACAATATACTATTGTAACCTCATTTTAATAATATTTATGTCATGGTCATGTCTAATGATAGATATTCTTTAGGTTTGTCAAAGTGGGGAGCTATGATGGTTCAGCACCATCTGGAAAACAACTGCAGACGGATCAAAACACTGTTGTCTGGACAGGAGGCCAATCACAGGTTGGTTCTACATCCTCTCCTATCATTGTTCCTCTAAAATATGTAAATTCAAATGCCATACAGTACTTCTCATATTCCAAGAAATCATTCAGGCCTCCAGAATTATTAAAACTCAATTCTATAGCATATAGCATAGAGAAAAAAATATTAATGAATATAAAATTAAGAATAAAAATAAGTGTGGATCAACACTATTTACAAACTTACAAACGAGTGAGGTAGTATCTGAGGAATTGGAATAGTAATAGTGCATTGGAAACATGGCAGTGCTGCACAACAACACGTTCTCATTCCCAACTCATCAAATATTGCATAATTAATATACAATCGAGACATGTTAAAATGTATTTACCTGAAATCATTAAATTAAATAGTTTCAGTTATATTTTGGTATAGGCTATGTGTAGCCTATGATTTCAAGTAATTACATTTTAACATGTCTCGATTGTATATTGATTATTTATCTACAACCAGGAGCTAATACTTGCGCTGAAATTGCATGCCCATATAGCTAAAAATAAACCAGTGGTAACTCCGACTGCCGTAACAGTCAATGACTGAAGTCTTCATCCTAAGACGCCAAAGGCTTTCTAACGCATCGAAATTTGACAAGAAAGGCAATTGACCAAGCTGCAATATTTGACGAGTTTGGAATGAGAACGTGTTGCAACACACAAAGAGAATAGTTAAGCTGCAGAAACAGAGGGAGGTGGGCGGGCAGAGGAGAGAGATCAGGGTTAGTGACAGAGTCACGGAGGATGTAGACAGTACTATACTATACTAACCCTATACTATACTGTATATGTGTGTAGTGCAGGGTTCAGGGAGGCGGGGGTGACTTAACAGGGGTAGGATGGTCTAGTGGTCTGGGTGTTGGGCTCCCATCTGGAAGGTTGTGGATTCAAACCCTGGTCTTGACCTACCTGTAAGCATCCTTGAGCAAGATGCCTAACCTGTAACTGCTCCCGGTGGTTGGTCGCACCTTGCATGGACTGGGTGAATGTCAGGCAAAATACTGTAAAGTGCTTTGGATAAATGCACCCATTTACCACTTAACTTGAAGAGGCTGGTGTGTAGAGTAGTGGGTAGCCACCTTCAGATGACAACTTGGGGGAAGAAGTTGCTTTTAAGCCTGGTAGGTAAGCTCTGAGGCTCCTATAGCACTGTGGATGGGGAGGGTGGGATCCCTGCGCAGGCAGTGCTTGTGGTACAGTAAATGTCTTATGGCTGGGAGCACCGGTGACATGTTGGGCTGTCTTGATGAGCCACTGCAGGGCTGCACAGCGACCCAATTGATGTATATGGGGAGTGGCTGCAGATGTTGGATCTCAACTATGAGCTCCTTCTGCACACTGATTAGGAGGTTGATGTGAGGTGCATGATCTCACCCGTTAGTGATCCAGCCTCCATCTGTGGGTGTCATCCGCAACCTTTTGGTTGTGGTAAAGTGGCATGTAGTTGTTTGTAAACAATGGAATAGAGTAGAGGGCTCAGTACACAGCATGGGGGAAGGGGGGGGCTGTGCGGAGGGTCGGGGGGGGGGGGGGGAAATGTGGCTGCCTAACCTAACACACTGAGGTCTATTGGTCAATGAAGCCCAAGATACAGTTACAGAGGGATGGTTAAAGGTCATTCTTGCTCACTTTGAGCTCAAATCAAAACAGTATTGCTCTGTGGTCCACAGAGCATTCTCACATGTTTGCTCACTGTGAAGCAAAGCGTAGTGCTACGGCTTTGTTGATACGAGTGGTGTTCACCACTTTGTTTTTGTTCCTATTTACGGAGCCAGGGCTGTCTAGAAGTATCAGATAATTTTTTCAACATGCACAATGAACCGTTAGCTAGCGAAATGCAAGGTGATATTTGGTGAATTTGACAAAAGGTGTATTAGCTTACATTTAGCTTGCAATAGCTGACTTTACCTCTAAGACCAAGGAATAGTTTGGTGATTAGCTTGGAGGGGATGATGGTATTAAAGGCAGAGCTATGAACATCATCAGGATTTACTGTATGTGCTGTTGTGTTCCAGGTGGGTCAGTGTGTGTGTGTGTGTGTGTGTGTGTGTGTGTGTGTGTGTGTGTGTGTGTGTGTGTGTGTGTAGGGTTTGGGGGTAGTGTCTATGATGTGGGCTAGGACCAATCTCAAAGCACAGGTCAGTAGGTAGTAGTAGGTGGTGATTTCTTGGGAACAGGGATAATAGAGGCAGTCTTTAAGCATGTGGGGACTGTGGACTGGGACAGTGAGAGGTTAAATATTGTGGCTAAGCCAGCTGATCTGAGCAGGCAGCCTTTCGTGTGGTAATGCTGTGTAGTGATCCTCTGACCTCTGCAATGGTCAGGACGAGCACCTGGTCTCCTGGGTGAAACAGGTTTTAGGGGGTTGGATCGGTATTTCCTTGTTGAAGAGGGCATAAAAGAGGCTTAGTAGATTATGCGGGGCATGTGATGACACATGAAGAAGTGCCACTGTAATGGAGGCCCTGTTGTACAACCCCAGTGTCTCTTTGCCCAGGTGCCTGTGTCCCTGTGTACTGCCCCCTGCCCCCCTGGCAGCAGGCAGGCCCGGCGTCCAGGAGAGCCCCCCTGCTGCTTTGACTGTCTGCCCTGTGCTGATGGAGAGTTCAGCAACCACACTGGTAGCTGGCGACTGTTTGTTATTGCCATTTTACATTATTCCTAAATATTAATAGTTTAATTATCATAAAACTAACATCATAGCTTGTCTGTCTGTTTGCATGGTCCTTTATTCATATGGTTACGAAACATTTATTTTCATAATATTAATCCCGGTTGATAGCAATAAACCTGACCCCTCCATTCAGGGGTTAGTTAGATTCACTCAACAAAGTAAAGATTAAGAAAAAAATCTCTGACTCAATTAAATTCATAGTTGAGCAGACTTTAAATATATGCATTATTTTCAGCCAAACTGCGATGTAACTTTGCATTAGTAGCTCTCTCAAAAGTAGCATGTAACATGTCCCCTACATATTTGTTTATATCTGTTTAAATAAAGATTTACTCAAAGACTATCAACTGTCAATATAACTACGTGGTTAGGAAGACATTTACTAGAATCATTGTCTCCTCACAGGTTCTACAGAGTGCACAAAATGTCCTATGTACTACTGGCCAGACCAAGACAAGGTGAAGTGTGT
>JAODUE010052361.1:0-17781 GCA_027564755.1 Amblyopsis hoosieri | reverse complement strand
ATAATGTCTCTGGTACTTCTCCCATAGAGTTCTATTGAGGACTCTCTTAAGTGGTCTGTCTCCTCTATATAATGTCTATGCTATTGCCCTGTCTCCCTGTCTGCCTTCATTGTGCCACTGTCTGTGTGGTGGTGGATCAAACAGCTTGTTTGTGCTAGCTAGGAATCCCGCAGCCTCAGTCATGTAAATATGTGTGCGGCCTGTGGTGTCTTATCTTAAGAGTTAAGGCTTGGTCACAGATGCACACAGCACCCTGGCTGGGGGAGAATTATCATAGCAGCCAGACTGAGAGCTCACCCACTGCTAGCCCTGGAATAAAGGCACTGGGGAATTAGCATTTTACCACAGGCCGGGCCCTAGCATCCAGAGCTTACATCACATGGTCACCCCACGTCCCCTCCACAACAGAGCCTTAATGTTGGGTTGTTTGTGAGGGCGGTCGGCGGTCTCACATTGCGACACCACGTGTGTTGACGGGAGTGTACGCAGCGTCGTGTTTAGATGTAAGCTGTCTCCACTTCACCCTGGGGTCCAATTACCCACGAGCCCTTGCATGTGTGTTTGAGAAGAGCAGATGACTGCTCTTTGATGGGAGGTCAACTGGTGGTTTGAGGCCTCAGCCTATGCCCAAAGTTCACGTAATAATGTAGCTCAAATGCAAACAACCCAAACTAATATACATTAAGTTTACTTGTTAGTAACCACCCTAGCACACAACAACAATATCTCAACCTTGCCTGGGACAATTGGTGTGTGTGGACAATGAGTTCGAGTTAAAATATTTATGCATACTGTATATGCTTAGTTTACAGATATGCTGTGCTATTTACCCTAAAAAAGTATGTTCTCAGAAATGGTCAAACTACTGTATAAATCTCATATTTTTGGCTGATGTGGTTCAAAGCATTTGAAAGCACTATGCTACATGCAATTAAATTAAATAATTTTTTAATAGTTTTTATTGGTTTCAAACATGTTCACTACAATAAAAAAGAAAGAAAGAAAACAAGTAAATGTATGGGTGTGTCTTATATGAACCACATACAAAAAATGGAACAAAAACATGTCAAATGCGCACTGTTTCTGAAACAGCAGTATTTTGCTCAGATTGTTGGAAAAGTACTTGCCCATACAATATAACATAAGTTAAATATGGATAAATTAGATTATAATATAATGTTAATAAACATGAGTTGTTTATAAAACCTCTTAATTTCTTTAAATTACAAGATATTTAGATACAACAAGGTTGGTGTCATCTGCAAAGAGGAATGGAATTGTAGTGTTAGATACTGCAGCAATATTGTATAATATATATAAATTAGAAATAATAAGGGTCCTAATATGGATCCTTGATGTACACCATACTGCATTATATTTCTTTTGGACTCATTATCATTTGGAAAAACCTACTGTTTTATGCTCAGGACTGAGCCATACAGTATATAGACTTTATCATGAAAACCATATCTGCATTTTTGAGAGTAAAATATACACTCTAAACATACCTATTGCATACTCCTTATGATCTAATGCTGTGTATATTATGTCAGTAAGTTCTAAAAGTGATATATATAAGTTTCATGTTATTTATATTACGAATATTGCATGATGAGTGTACTTATGTTGACTTAAACGATGACTATCTTAGTTTTACAGACACAGGGTCCCACATTACCACCACCCCCCCTCCAGATGTCTCCAGTCCCTCACAGCCAATCTCACGTGTTCTTCACACAGGATCCCGTCTGCGCCAGGAGGACTCTCCCCCCCGCATCGCGGAGCACCCCTCTGACCTGATCGTCTCCAAGGGGGAGCCAGCCACCCTCAACTGCAAGGCGGAGGGGCGGCCCACCCCGACCGTGGAGTGGTACAAGGACGGGGAGCGCGTGGAGACGGACAAGGACGACCCGCGATCGCACCGAATGCTGCTGCCCAGCGGCTCGCTGTTCTTCCTGCGCATCGTGCACGGGCGGCGGAGCAAGCCAGACGAGGGCTCCTACGTCTGCGTGGCGCGCAACTACCTGGGGGAGGCCGTGAGCCGTAACGCATCGCTGGAAGTGGCATGTAAGTCATTGCTGTCTTCTGTTGTGTGGTGTGATTGTGACCGCAGTGTCTCTTGTCTCAGTGCCTCCACCAGTATTGTATGAGCAGCTGCCATCTGTCGCCACTCAAACACCCTTCCAAATGAAATATACAGGTTTATTTTTAGTCCAAAGAAGATGGAAACGTGTCCGGATGATGAGTTTACTTGTCAACATTTAATAATTTTCTAGGTAGTTATTTTCTTGTCCGTTTGCAGCAGGAAATTGTGTGTTTGACAGCAGGGGAAAGAAAACACAAGGAAAATCAGCATTTAAGTGAAGGCTTCTGTAATTACATTTGGATTACATTTGAGTGTTTTGTCCAGTTTTTATAAATGGCTGCTTTTTGTCCAGCTTTTGCAATATTGTATTTAATATCCCGTCTACCCATTTAAGAACTGACAGTTCTAATCAGTCGTCTGTGTTGTTTTTCTTATGAGAAACATAATGAGCTGGAGGTGGAGATGAATGTGATGTGCACATAGCCCAAAGGCTAGCCTCATATGCACTGAGGTTGGCGGCAGAGCATTTGAGTTGAACATCAAGCAGCTGTCAGACCATGCCAGAGGTAAATGATGGCATGGCAGATGTGGGCGGGGCTAGAAGGACAGGCGCACATGAAAGTCCTGATGGACATTTGACACAGCCTGCTGGGACTTTGTTGGAGGAGCACTGACCTGTGGATTTAAATTACCTTTGAAGATGAGCAGCCCCAATGGCTTCCCATGAAGGGAGGGTCCCAGGGGTCTCAAATGTCCCTCCTACCACAAGCTTGTGAAGTCATGCTTTCTGATATACTGTTCCAGGCATTGCTTTGTGTTTGGACATCAGGCTTATGGGACAAGGTGTTGTACTAGCCAGTTGTGTTTCAGTGGTCTTTATTGACTTTCTTTGGGGCCCCTTCCCTTGGTTGTGCCAATGGGGAGGGAGTGTTGGTCATTAGCCGTGGACTGATATTGGACTTTTGGCCATAGTAGATTTAGCTGTGCCAGATGCTTAAGAGAGAGACTTTCATGAAGTGTGCTGTTCCAGCTGATCAATAATGTGTATTGTATTTTGTGTGGTAACTAAAATAACCCTCCGTCTTGGAAAACGTGGAATGATTATGTAGCTTGAGTCAAAGAAACAAATGACCCACTGGTATCTCCCAGCCAGGACTCTGCTGTAATTTGCAGATGCTTTAAGCAGTATGCGGGACTTCACCCTTTCTGCTTTCTCTCACACATGATCAATAGATCCAAAAGTGCTATAACAGATGCTCCCACTTCTGCTTGTACTAAGGTGTTTTATTGCTACCACCCCCCACCCCACCAGGGCTGAGTTCCTAGTCGTCTCACAGAATCTCAGCATTCATTACCCTAAAACTTTTGACATTCACTTCCAGGTGTAACACTTCATGTTAACTTTAATGGGACTGGCCACTACTAATCTAAAATCCAAGGAAGCATTTTACTCCAATAACTGATTATGCACAGTTATGTCTTACCCAATGTGTTTTATGTATTGGTTTTAATGGAATTAGAACGGGTATTTGAGAGAAGTCGTGGTATACTGACTACTACCTAGAGATATTTTGGTAATGAACAGTTTGTTAAAAAGGAACAAATCATTGAAGTTAATTAAATGGTTTGTTTAATGATGTGCACTGATTTGTTATTTAAAATAGATCTGGCTTTTTATCATTTGACTGCAGTCTTGGCTTTCCTTGTTTAAAAAGAATATTTTTAGCATGATCAAATATCTGTGGCCTGTGGGCATACAGTATTTAGAGCCATGTCATTGATTGGGAGAACTGAATGACTGGATGCTGTTTAAGTCTGGATGTGGAGGTAGAAGTTATCGTTTAATGTACGAGAGCATCTGGGACATGTGGTGTTTTAGGAAACTGGAAATGTAACTTAGTATTTTGAGTAAATTAAGAACTGAGTGACATGATTTGAATCTTTAAAAAGACTGGAATCTGCCAATCTCTACTGCCAACTGTCGATTATCTACTCCTTCAAACCGCCACACCCGACCCCCGGGTGCTAACTGTGTGACAGCAGCTTGATCTATTGATTGCTTTAAGAGGGCTCCCCCTGCCTAAATGAAAATTCATGAAAAATTGATGAAGTCTCTAGATTATTCCTAAAAATGTTTCCTCCCCTCTCTATTTTTGTTTCTTCTCTCATTCCTCTATAAATACAGTATACAGGCTGTCTCCTCAGACCTGGAGATAGTGTGGCTTTAGCTTTGGGGGGGGTTGAACCAAGGTATTGACTGCCCCAAAGGTGAGGGGTCACAGGTCATGAAACCTGCGGGCAGGAGGATAAGGAAGGTCCCATGGAGGTGAAGGAATAAGAACACGGATACGATGGTTATTACCAGCTGATAGTGGAGCAGAGATGGAGGAGGTTGAGGGTGAAGCCTAGGGCTTTCTCTCCACGCCTGGCCAGATCTGTAGGGTTGGGTGGGTAGGGATTTGGTGCTAAATCCTACTGTGGGGTGCTTACTGGCCCTGATTAGCTTTATCAGTCCCTCACATCCATCCAGCGTTTGTAAAGGAAGCGCTAATCGCACACAGAAGAAGAAGAAGAAACACATGCACATAAACCTCTTAGCAGTATTTAAATATAAATCCTGGTCGAACCGGTTCACGTGTTTACGATAACATGCCCCCCCCCCCCCCCTTCGCATATCAAGCGAGCCTTATGGTCACCCGTCCGTTCACGACTGCTCGAGCGGGACCCCGGTGGTGAGATAAGTGAATTGCGGCTGTGAAATGACCTGAGCTTGGGTGTCCACTGCTGGGACCTGGTCCGTCAAGTTGGGCCACATCACCCCCTTCCCATGGGAAGGGGTGGGGGGGACTGGAGAGAATGTGCGTCTGCATTATTAATATGTGGCATGTCAGCCAGTCTTGTGCATTAGTGACCTTTATTTAGTCTTGGTTTTCCAAGCGTGACTTCTGAGTGAAATGTCTTGATGGTGGACACACACTTTGTAAATACATACAGTACATGGATGAACCACAGCCTATGAACGGCCTTCCTATACTCACAGTTCATGTGAGAAAAATACCCTGTATGTCACTGTGCGCCATTTTGAGTCCCTATTATAGCTTTAGTGTTGATTATACGCAAATACAAAAGGGCACTTTAGCATGTTGCTGTTAGCTAGAGGGTGTCTTAGCAGTGCACTTTCAAAAACTAATCCTTCCTCACCCGAGCTGACTCCAGGCCAACACCACTCGATGGATGTGCAAAGATAAGAAGGGATATGCCCCCCTTTTCTCTTTTCAACATAAACTGGGTCAATGAACAGGTCCATAAATCATAGTGAAGCCTTTGTCAGAAATGCTATCCGCCGCTGAATACATTTGCCACTGCCGCGGCTATATGTGTACATGTAAGTGTGACAAGGCACACCTGGGGCGAAAGGATACCCGAGGAAAATGTTAATTAGCTCGCTATCTCTTCAGGTGGATCGCAAACACATGCGGTGCCCCAGATACTAGCTTGTACTGTAGGATGAGCGCTGCTACTTAATTGGACGTTGGCTGTGACTGGGAACGGATGACATGGATGAGGGGTGGCTGTTTGCGGGGCGCAGGGTGATAATTGTGTACAGCGAGATTCACGCAAAAGGCGAACAAGGACATCGGGAATCTTACGGTGCTATCCCTTTTCTGCCTCATTCAATTTGTAACCTTTAAAAAATGCAAATGACACAGAATGGAAACAGATGTCTCCGGTTGGTCCTAAATGCCGCTTGAAATGGGATCGGGTGACTTTTAGAAAAGGTCCTTTGGTATCGTCTAACGTAGCACTTCTGCAATTAAGCGAACAGTTAGGTAGCATTTGGTGCTCGTACAACAAGGTAATTAGGGGAGAGATAGAGGTGGGAGGTGTGAGGAGAGAGGAGAGGAGGGTTCCAAGTGTGTGCCCAGCATGAGGAGATGGTATAAAGGGACTGGCTAGGTGGAGGGCTGATTTTCACAAGCTCATCTGGACTCATTCCATTTCACGATTGAGAAAACAACAAACAAACAGCCAACACACTGCAACACAGCACTCACAGAGATATAAGTCCCGGTAGGAATGAGCTTAATGTTTACTACAGTCCTTGAGAAATTACGAAGGGTAATTGAGGAAACAGCAACAGTGCAATCATTATACCACACTTACTGCTACGGCACATGAAACGCTAGGAAACTGTGTGAACATACATATTTCCCCACAACCACTACTGTATTATACAGTCACATATCCTTGCAAACAGGTGCTAACCATGTTTATGTCTGTTAAGGGGACTGAAATATTACTGTACTACTACTGTACGCGCTTTGCATTTATTTCAGACTGTCTGACATACTTTTAAACAGACCCCTTCTTCTAGATTGTCCTCATTTCAATCTGGTAGAAAATACAGACATAAACACAAGATGTATTATTCATTGGAATTGTTGGTTGCCTACTGTATGTATTTTAGATTAAATTACCTACAGTAGGTTATGTTGTCACCGTTCTGGGCATTCTAAAGTCCTACAGGATGTGCAGAACGCAGGCTGTGCAGAGATTATCCTGGTTGTAGCGGGAAAACCGCTGGTTGACATTGCCTACTGGGGGCGATAGTGGGATTGGCTGGAGGGATTGGCTGCAGAAAAGGCTGCAATGTTATGTTGTGATAAGAGAGATGGAGAGAGCAGGTGGAGGTGTGAGAAATATCTTCTTTTGATAAAATAAGAGAGAGAGAGAGAGAGAGAGAAGCGTTAATCGCATTGAAGCAACCAGAATTGGCCAGCCCCTGTCGAGGTACTGATATTTGTGGGGATTTACGCACACACACACACACACACACACACACACACACACACACACACACACAGGTTCCTGTTTGGCCCTATCCAGCAGCATGCAGATTGCAGCCTTATCCCCATGTATCCGTATGTTGCCAGGGCGACAGAGGAGTCTTCCTCTATCTGTGTGCATCTTGCCCCTGAGCCCCGCCCATACTGAGGCTGCACAGAGAAAACACAAGCTCAGATAAGGGACTCTCACAGGGAGATAAATCATTGGATACCGCTGCGGTCCTCCGCAAGCACTCTGACCTTCCTCTGTGTTAAAACGCTCGCACACAAAAAAAACACACAAGTGCTCAGACACACTCTCACACACACTCTCTCGCACACACACACACGCACGCACACACACACACGCACACACACACACACACGTACACATACGTACTCAAACACACACGCAAGAAAACCAACGCAGACACACATGCACGCAAACACACGCAAACACACATACTTACTTAAACACACATAAGCATACAAACACACAAAGACACACAAAGGCACACACATAAAAACACCTAATGTATGCAGACACACACTCACTCACACACACACATACACACACCTACATAGACACTATATCCTGAGACTGCAACTCGTTCTGTCCTGTGAGGTCCCAGTGTCCTGGCCGTGACCTGGCTCCTCTACAATACGCTCTATTACCTTTCCAGGAAGTGAGACGGAACGTTCTAGAGCACCTAGCAGCGTTGCAGTATCATCTCTCTCTCCGCTGCCTATTATGGGATGGCAGTGGTGACAGGGTGGCATGCCAGGGATGGAGAGGAGGTGGTGAGAACAAAGTGGTTTAACCAGATCCAAGCCTCGACCTCTGACCCCCTCCCCAAACAACCGGATTAAACAGGAGCACGTTAAGAGTGAGCCGTCAGGCCGGCAGAATGCTGAGGCAGCCACTTCTCACGGCCATTAGCGGCTGGCAAGATGGAGCACCCGGCACGGCGGGTTTTCTGGTTGCTTTCCTTTTTTTCTTTTTCTGCCTTTTTTTAGACGCCTCTCTTGCTCCGTCATTCTCTCGCTCTCTCTGCCTTTTTTTACGGCTGCGATGTAATTGATGGCCTTTCCGCTCTGACAATGCAGCCCTATAGCTCTCTCCCTCTCCACTGCCTTCATTCTCTTCTGCATTCTCTGTTTTGTCTTTCTGTCCTTATTCTCCCCCTCCAAAGCCCCTCTGTTGCTGAGTCTAGTTCAGTATATGGTGTTCTTTGCCTTTGCATGTTGTTGTTGTTTTATTAGAGAAGTTGATGAAAGCACATGTTTTCAATGACTGCTGTCTATTCCCAGGCACACTATGTTTTGTCATGAGAGCAATCAATCTTGGATGGAATTATTTGCACGCACACAGGAAACTAATATTTACGTAATATCTCCTGCTGGTCAGGTTCGCTGGATGTGAATGAATGGACATGATAGGATTAACACGTGCGTCGTGCGCACCAACGCGTGGAACTCTATTTGTGTCTGATGTACATTTATGAGATGATTTCAACATGGTCAGTCAGTTTTTAATTACATAATATGGAGGACATATTCAGTTGCAGCATAACAGGAGACAATGGTCATACACAAAATGTGTGTGCGTGCGTGCGTGTGTGCATGTGTATGTGCGTGTGTGTGAAAGAAATGTAAAAATATTTTTACGTGTTCTATGTGCAGTATGTGCAAAGGCCTTTATTTAATTAATTTGTCTTTGCTTTTACATTGAGGTGCCTGCATCCTACATACTATAATGTACATACATACCGTGATGCCAGAATGTAAAACATTGATCGAATTCTGCAGAATAATCTCTTTGTGAACTGTGACCTCCTCCCACCCAGATTAATTAAATAAAAATCAATGTACCACATTGCGTAGTATTATCAGTCTATTAATCCATGTAGATAACGCTGCCAAGCCAATCCTAAATTGCAGCGCAGGTGTGCTCTCTAGCCACGTTCAGATGCATGTGTCTGATACCGCTCTATTTGGTGTGAGTGATAATAATATTAATTGAAAAACGTGACCCTGAATCTCCTCCCGGGGGAACGCTCTGTTCTGAGGAGGGTCTGCCGCTGTGTCCAGCCGGGATTGGACACGCTGACCCCTGGAGACCCCCCAATGCCCTCTCCTGTCCCCCACACACAGACATCTCTGGCAACACATAATTCCTTCACCCTGTTCTCCCCTCTATGACTCTGCCCCCCTTCCTCCAACACCCACACACACATTTCCACATCTCTCTCCTCCGTCTTTGAGATCCTCAGAGACTGCCCGCGATGGTAATCCATCATGTGAATGTGTGTGTGTGAGTGTGGGGAGAGGGGCAGCTGATTGGGTTGGGGGGGTGGACAGTGTTGTTAAAGGCCTGCAGGAGTTCAGCAGCTAGCCGATAGGGTTTTGAAAATGGATTCACCCTGTGGTGGTTGGAATGGTGTGTTATTTCAGAGCAGTGTTCATGGTTCCCATGCACGGAGTATCCTCGGTTACTATCTCTTGACTCTCCCTCTCTCTTGCACACACATACGTACACACACACATACATACACACATACATACACACACATACACAAACACACGCAAACACACATGTGCGCGTGCACATGTACGCACACACATACGCACATTTACACACACCCTCCTGAACGCAGACTCATGTACACGCCTGCCTTGTGCAACAGGGCAGTGCGTGCAAGGTTTCAGGGGGACTGGTCCTGCCAAAGGGTCAACTCAGAGACAGCACCATCATTCAGCCCTGTTTACTTTGGGTTCACTCTGTGACACTGGCACTCTGACGGATAGGGCATATTGAAGGCCAGGGTACACACACACACACACACGCAGAGCAGACAAATGTAGGTTGGGATTAGTGTGCAGGTTTTGTTTAGTGAAGTAAGCAGACCTTTGTGAATGCATCGGACGCTTCAGTAAATGGTTGAGTAATTGAGATGTCAAAGTTTTGTGATTCCACCATGAATTAGGTACTTTTTTGCATTTTTCTGTTTGAGAATGTCTTCCATGTAGTCCTTAACAATACCAAGGCCTGGACGGATACACATTCTATTAAACTCCCCATCTAATCATTTATTAAACCACTAAAAACCCATATATGTTCCTAAAATGTCATGCAAGTTATTCTTTCATGAAAACAATCCCTCCATGACCTTAAAATAGAAAAAGAAAACAATGACTTGTTTTATTTCTTGATTTTATTCATAATAAATATAGGGCTTTAATTCTTCCCTAGCTGTAATGCTGCTTATTCACTTCCCAGAAATGCAAGTGAGCTGGGCAACGTATAGTGGGCCTGAATGTGTTAGTGTGTGACTCAGTGATCTCTTGATGGCGGTGACAAATATCATGTTTGCTGTAAGGAAAACCCAACCGACAGTGGAGCTCACAACAGCTGCAGATCAGAGCTGTAACTGGATCACCTGCCTGCATCTCTCGCTCTCTCGCTATCTCTCTCTCTATCTCTCTCCCTCTCTCTCATATCCTTTCATTCTGTTTGAAAGCGATACTCTTAAGTGTTTTGATCACTTTCGAAGGCAGGGAGAGGTGTGATGTTAAAGGCATCTGTGGATTCGTTTTAGCCATGCTATCGCTTCTATTGGTCAACCGTGCCACAGGAAGTTAGCCAGCCACTGAATCGAGATCAAGGTGACCTTATGTGTTGCAGAGTTAACAGCTCCCAAAAGTCTACCAGTCAGCGAGGGGTGTGTGTGTGTGTGTGTGTGTGTGTGTGTGTGTGTGTGTGTGTGTGTGTGTGTTATACTGCTCTGGGCTTTCTGGTGTGAGTGTTAGGTGAACGTGTTGCTTTACTTGTAGTTTTCTATTTGGGTGTCAGGAGTGCCCCTTCCTCCCAAGGGTTCACAATCATGTATTATTTTATTTTACTTATTCATTATTATTAGGGGGGTCTAATGCTAATTGTTAATTGCTTATCAAAGAATGAGTTCTATGTGAAAGTACAGTATGTGATGGAGTTGTTCATGATGGCCGTGACTAGTAGTGATACACCCACTGTGTTTGTCCAGAGCCAACATGGCAGCACGGGATTGCAGCATGCAGACATGAGACTCCTTTGAGAGGAACTGCCTACCTCAGGTATGCACAATGACCTGAGACCTGGTGACGTCACGTGGGGAATGAGCTGTGGTATGTGTAGCCACCTGCTTCTACAGCTGGGCGGACCATTCGCAGCTAGCCAGCAGCATTGTTATTTACCAGCCAGACACTTATCCAGTCAGTCAATCCGTCAGACAGACAGACAGACAGGCTGACTGACTGAAAGGTAGCGCATGGTGCCAGATCTGTGCCGAAATACTGGTTGGCACCACGGCAGACAGCCCCAGACTTAAGCACTGCTGTGGCCGAAGGCCAGCTGAATGGGGACCAAGACACACTTCCCCATTCAAATGCTAAGCAGAATCTTATCTCCATGGCTCTCCCTGCTTTACACTGTCCGGGGCAAAGCTATTAATGCACGCACGCCTGTGCCTCCTGTGTGTGTGTGTGTGTGTGTGTGTATGTGCGTTCTATTTTGTGTGTATTTGTGCTATATCCGTTACATCTATTTGTAAGTGTTGTGGATGGTTATGCTGTAATAACATTGCAAGCAATCCGTCTTATTGTTACGGTGTTTACTCTGATGTGCATTCGTAATATTTATTCATCTAAAGCGCCAAAGCCCACAATACGAGCCACCCAGTGAGACAGAAATGAGAGCAGTGAATCATCTTAAGCACAGCTATAATTGCAGGGATTTGTCTTGGATCCACAGAGATCCCTTTATTCGGAAGGAAATAAAATCTAACGACACTGAGCGATCACCGGGGGAGGGGGGGTTGTGTGCGTGCGTGTGTGTGTGTGTGCGCGTACACGTATGTGCGTGCGCGCGTGGCTGACGGATGAGAGCGCTCATTTGACTTCACCGATCTTTAAAAGCCATTAACGCTCTCCTGTTTCATGCGCAAATTGGGCCTGCACACACACACACAAAAGGGGCACCGCCACATGCATGTTTGGCTCAGACACACTCCACTCACACTATCACATGCGTGCACGTGCGCATGCGCGTGCACACACACACACACACACACACACACACACACACACACACACCGGCACACACAGGGCCATATGCGCACACTGCAGCAGACTCAAGCTTCTCTCAGCCTTCCAACTGGCAGACTGAACATTTACCCATTTGAGGCCTACATGTCACTGCACTGGAAATATGATCCCAGAGACACCGCGTTGTAATGGAACCGAAAAGGAACAGCTTAATTGGCCAACGTAAACCCTGCCCAGACATTAACTGTAAAATTAAAGCCTTCACTTTCCTTTTTAAATGTCCCTGTGGTATTTGTGTGGAAGAGACACATGAATTACAGCACTGGCACTTCATGAATATCGATTTGGCTGCTGAGGTTATGGAACATGGTATTATTCAAAACATGCAGAGTGAGAAACATCTGCAGTTAGCCGGCTATTAGTTCAGGCAACTAATGTGTTGTTATTAGTTTAATTGCCTGTTTTGTGTAAAACACTGACACGTACAGCATACACGCATAGCATGCTCACCCACGGGCTCAAATAAAATTTATTTAATTAATTCACACGTATTAATTTGCGGGTGTTGTCAACATGTTGTCTAGTCCGTTTTAGCCCTCCAGTTCACATCCAACATAACCACACTGCACAACATCTATATTTAATTTAAAGGTTTGTTTGCTTATCGGCATCTCTGATCAGCAAGTTGATTTAGCTTTTTTCTCAGCCATGCGGAACGGATGATCACTTGGCTATGCCTCTGGGCCCCAATAGGGTGACCCATGGCCAGCTCTGAATCTGACCTTTGGCTGACCATCGATTGACCATCCTCTGACCCCACGGCAGGAGATACAGACTGCTGTCTCATTTGGCAGTCTGCATCACATCCCCTAGCATATGCGGCTAACACGGTTAGGCTAGTGTTATTGGGAGATGTATGAAGGGAAAGCAAGCAGGACCATGTCTGTGTCAGTGGATGAAAAGCACAGATAACCTGATTACAAGCAAAGGGATATCCGCATCAGTCAGCATCTTTATAGTTCTCAGAGCTCGGCTGTTATTGCGGTGTAACCTCCAAACTGGACTCTCCGCCTACTCCACGCATTACCGGTGTCAGCCTTGCCCCGACCCTGACATTGAATGACTCCTTTATTCGCTGTGCGGTGGTGTTTTTGAACTGAAAAATTGCTTTTTTTTTCTGCTTTCGTAAGGTGTTTTGTAGAAGTAAACCTTTGAGTCCCAAGCCCAGCTCTGTTATCTCTCCTTAACGTCTTTCCTCTCTCACCCCCCCCACCCGCCCAATATGTCCACTCTTTCTCCTTTATCCCCTAAATTGCTGTTCCCTAACTGCCAGTAGACGATAAGCATTTAAGGCCATCTTAGCCCCTCACTCTCCCCCTTGCAAAAGAAATAAAAAAATAAAATAAAATATAAAAAGCCAGTCTTGTTTGTAGTGATAGTGATGTAATTGTTTTTATAAAAATCAGTGATTCCACCAAGCGAACACACTTTATATTAAAAATGTTTGTCAAATTCAGCAAATATTGACTCACAGTATGCTGGCAGTCCATTCTGTGCATACTCAAAGAATAATCAGGTGTTTCTACGCAGCCCTGGCTCTGTAAATGGGAACACAAACAACGTGGTGCAGACCGCACCACACAACATTACCTCAGCCTGGAAATGTGTGTCCAATGTAGGGGGCGGAGCTTCTGAGGGAGAGGTGTCTTTGTTTTGAACAGTCCTTCTCCCGCATCGCTGACTCCACCTTTAAATAAAGGGTTTGCATCAGATAGTAGGTGGATGGGGTGCTAAGCGGGGTGTTGTTTGTCATGACGATTCTCACAGCAACCCCCCATATCCCCCCCAACCTTACATGTGCCAGCAGCACACACACACACACGTCTTGGAGGGGGTTGATGTGGTTCCAGAAAGGAACGTGACATCATTAACTTTCCTGAGTGGCAGAAGCTGGATGTGCCTGTCTCACCCCCTGCTGGGTGTCCCTCACCCTCCATCACTCCTCCTCCCTGTCAACACCCCCTCATATACACATTACACTTGATGCTCTGACACCTGCTCCCCTCGGATAGGAACATATTCACACAAGATAATAACTACACTGTATATTAGGATAATAATAAACAGTTAGTCCTGCCAGCGCCCACCAAAGCTGTGGCCCTCACACACACACGCACACACACTCCCCACCAGTACCTTGGTTCGCTCCTGTTTGTCAAAACTCAAACTCACCAGGTTGTCACGGCAACAGTCCTGCGACAGCATCAGATGTTGAGAGCTGGTGCTAAGTGCTGTGTGTGTGTTGTGTGTTGGGAGGGGCATTGCCTGTTGGGGTACAGTTGGGTCTTGGTCTAGCTGTGTTGGAAGCATGTAGCCGAGCTGTCTCCAGGTTATAATTGGCTGGGATCAGCCCCTGAGAGAGCAAAAGCTCACTGACCCAGAGTGTCTCTCTCTCTCTCTCTCTTCCTCTGCCAACTTTTAACAATGGACTCCACATGGTCTTCAACATTTGCTCCAACATTTCTTCCCTGTCTCTCTTGTTTATGCAATAACCATGGCTGCCACTTGCGCTATAGTCCAGATCTCCTGAGTGAGTGTGTGTGTGGGCGTGGCAGTAAAGCCTACAGACAAATAGGCTATGAGAATAATGAGTGACGTGCGCAGCGTAACTTGATCACACCCTGATTGGAGTCCTGATTGATCCCGGTCTCTGGGGTTGAGGGGGAAGAGGTCGGCAGTCAATACCATGTCCCGGTGATGATGTGGCTTCTTGTCAGGGTATAAACCCCCACCCTACTGCTCCAGTTATAAATACCGTTACACACCTAACCCATAATGTGCATCACCACCACCTTAGCAGGCCGCGTTTCACAGCCTTCTTTGACCGGAGAGACACAAGCAGACGGCTGTTCTGAATACTAGCCCTCCCCTCACAAGACCCTGAATGTTGTGCCCCCTACACCGGGAAAGGAAAGGGTTGGGGGGGGGGGTAGGGGTGCATGACCCCTGTGGCACGCGACCCTGATTGTAAATAATCCTCTCTCTCTCTCTCTCTCTCTCCCTCTCACTGTAATTCTGAGGCGTCCTTGGTTACTGGAGCGGAAGCAGATTAGGATTGTGCGTGTGTGTGTGTGTGTGTGTGTATGTGTGTGTGTGGGGGGGGGGTGATGGATGTTTGGTAGTGGTCGGAGGTGTTTGAGGACGGGCGGTAACAGACAGACGGGTGGTAACCATGGCGGCAGCGCATGAGGCTGATATATGGGGAGGTGGGTACAGTACCGGCTGACTGATAGCTCCCCTCTAATGCTTGCCCACTTGCTATAGCTCCTCTGTGACTTGAGTGGAAATGGGGTCGTTGCATGTGTGTGTGTGTGCATGTGTGTTTATGGTGTGTGTGTGTTTAGGCTACAAGCACTGTATTTGTTTATGAGGTTAATTCTATATTTGTATTGTGTGTGTGACTGTGCGCGCTGGGTTTATTCGGTTTGTTATTTTGTTTGGTGTTTATTCATGTGTGTTAGTGCCACTGTGTGCACAGAGCGCCCAGCGTTTATTTATTTATTTTGCATCAATATGATCATTTGCTCAGCCTCTCTTTGTAGCGGGAATGAGCTGTGGTGTGGTGAATGGGCTTGTTTTGGTGCATTGGCTGGTGGTGCTTATTTTGACGGCGTATGAAGCCGGAACTAATTTCTGCATATTTATTTGGCTTGGTCTAAGCGGGCTAAGCGCTAACCCTACTTTATATTCCGTTGCATTTGAACAGGGAACAGCCCATTGGTGAGAGCTGAGCGGCCTCAAACAGCCTTTGGAGGATTGCGAGTTGGGAAATTCGGAAGTGTTAGGATGTCAAAATAATGTATTCCCCCGCAGAAGAGCGGGGGACACGCAGTGATTTAAAGTGCTGGCTTCTGCTATTGCTGCGATCTTCACTTATTTTACCTGTCAATTAGTAGCACACTAACCTGGGAGACGAATAACCCACTGCCACCGTATTCTAAATGTCTGCTACAGCTAGTCTTAATTACTGTCAAAACATTGCCTTGTTGTTAATCATGGGCCTATTAGCCAATGTTAACTTTATCACACAATAAATACAGGGCATTTTGAATTAGGAAGATATGCCAGTATGCCCATACACATACTGTGCACACTGTCTTGTAGTGTAGTTAAACCATATGTGTGTGCCATTCAGTTTAATGCATGGCCTTCTACATTGTTTGCACTACACAAACAAGACCTACTGTATGATACTGTACCAAACTGTTAAAGTTCTAGTCATTCTGGAGAAAATGTGTTGATATTTGATCTTGATCAAAACAAAAACACCTCTCCCGTCAATGAAGGGAACAGTGTAAACATTTTGCCAAGGCTGGAATATTGTTGTGGGGTGTGGTCTGCACCACTTTCTTTGTGTTTATTTGTACTTTTAAATAGTCAAGACTGTGTAGAAACGCCAGTTTATTACGCAAACAAGTGTATTATCTTACAATTGCTTAATCTACCTTTTAGGAAACATAATTATAATCAAACTATATGAATGAATACTGTAAGTCCCACACAGATTTTCTTGTGTTAGCATCACATCTGAATACATTCTCTGCAGAAGTCTGAGGAGATAAAGGAAATAGTAGGCCTTGAACCCTCTGTATAACAAGTGTGTGTGTGTGTGTGTGTGTGTGTGTGTCCATATTGTCTGTTCCAGCCTTTAATAACACCACGCTCTGTGGGTGTGTGTTCCTTGAATGTGTGTGTGTGTGTGTGTGTGATGGGGATGGAAGCTCCAGTGTGGCCCAGTGGGGGGTGGGGGCGGCGGGGGGGTCAGCCCCTTGCCATGTGAGAGCTACAGGGAGCGGGCTAACGAGGTGTCCGGCCAGACGACTGCTTTGTCCCGCCGGCTGTGAGCGGAGATGGCACACACACACACACACACACACACACGCACGCGTAGCGTCCTGCTGAGAGCACTGTCTGTTCTTTGTGTCTGCCTCTCCCCTCTGCCTGCCGCTCGCCGCGACAAAAGGAAGCCTTGTGTGATGGTGTAACGGGCATCAGGTGGACCAGGCTTTGTATCCTTCCTTCCTTTTCTCTCTCTCTCTCTCTCTCTCTCTGACAAGAAAGGGAGCAAAGGAAAAAGTTATATCAGATCACAAGGCTATTTCTTTTTTAATTTCTTTAAAGGAATTGGAACGTGATAACCTGACATGAGAGATGGATTGTTATTCACAAGTCCATCTGGGAAGCCGTCCATCGAAACAGTTCTTAAAGGGCAGGCTCTTTCAAAAAGGCACAACCTAAACCAGGCCCGCATAGCTATCAATACTATGCTGACTGGTTAGTTCAGTTGCTACTCGGATATATTCACAATTATTCCTAGGTTTTCCAGGAAAAATGAAACTGAAGCTCGCAAGATCAGATAGTCTCACAAGGCTAGGAACATGACCCAAAGTCACACACAGAACAAAATATACTTAGTAGATTCCATTCAATCAGGCAGACCAAATGACTAAAATCGGCGATGGTCTGCAACAGGTATTCCAAAATGTGAAGGCAAGTTGGCAAGGCTAGACAGTCAGTAATACAAGGCAGGCAGATTACAGGCATGTGAAGAGCTTCTACACACACAGGCCTGACATGCCCTTTCATAGACGGTGTTGTGAACTGACACGTTAATGTGGTGTTCTGGGGGCACAATGTAAGTGTGTACTGCAGAGAGTATATAACTGCGGTTTTCGTCTCAGAAGTAATCTGACAGCTATTAATTAGTATCAAAAGATATTAATTACT
>JAODUE010052350.1:0-17782 GCA_027564755.1 Amblyopsis hoosieri | reverse complement strand
TTTTTTTATATTTTTAATTTAAATAATAAAAAAAAAAAAAAAAAAAAAAAAAAAATATATATATATATATATATATATACAAATACATAAAAAATAAGGTATCTTCTTTCGTTTCCATGGTGATGGAACTTTAGATTTACACGCGGGTGCACCACAGGCAACTAGCCAATAGATAGCTAACCTAGCTAGTCACGTTAGCCGGGTGTCTTGGTTTATTATTAAACCACCGACGTGACCAACATGTCTTCAGGGTTCCCAATCTCTGGGATCACAAACAGCGGACCATACACCAGCAACAGCGATGCTACTTTTCGTTATGAGGGTGGATCATTCCAGGGAAAGTTGAATTCAGTAGCAGCAGGTACCGTATTGTACTCTCTAAAATAATGATAACGTAAATGGACAGGTGCCCAAAGGTGACTGTCCGATAAAAAGTGAATTTTATGATTATATTCCCACATTTTTAACAGGTAAAAATGTATGGATAATTATAATCTAGGACGAGCCGGTGAAAGACAATAAATGAAGGATAACTTTAAAATATATACATTTTGTATTGGCTGCCTATATTATAAACCTGACCATCATGTTAGTTAAACTACAGTATATTTTCGAAATATCTATATTTTCTATCATTTCCGATGTGTACGCTGTGTTTGTTTTCTATGTCAAATATCCTTGTTTAGCATAGATATTTCTTAAATATACTGTTCCGTACCGTATCTGCCGCCAAGATTAATAAATAAATCATATATTTAAAAATACGGTAATCCTTCATTTCTAGTATTTCCCCTGCTCTGTGTCATAGGTTCTAATTAATCCATTCATTTTGAACAGTTAAAAATGTGGGGATATATATAACTATAAAATGCACCTTTTCGTTGTGACTTTTTATCAATCAAGTGATGTGTTGTTCTCAAACGAGCTGGTGGTGGGTTCCCTTAAATATAACATGCTACGAGAATAAATATCTGCACTTCTTAGTGTAAACGATCTCTGTTTAATTATTGTAGCTATAGCCAGCTGCTAGACCATTAGTATTTTAACCATTAAAATGACGAGTTCAGTATTTTATATAAGATAACAACTGATGTAGTAGACTCAATGCAAATAGTATGCTAATGACGAAGATGTGCCTAGCCAGGTAACCTATATTGAATATACAATTACAAATATACAGTAGCTTTATTTTAGCAGGCCTGTGGTCCTTATTGGCTGTATAGGCCCTAATTAGGCTAATGATGGGCACCTGGGCAGATCACTTATATAGGTGTGTTGCAGCACACATGCTGTTTGGGTTGTGCCCTAGTTTGGTTAGCATGCAACACATATATTCAGTACGTACACACCTCAGCCTATGTTATTCTGTTTGTTAGTTAAGTTTGGTTTACAGCCCTGGAGCCAGGTCGTGGACTTGTAACATTGGGGCTCGTCTGGGATTGTGATCTCTTTGTTCACAGGTCGTAGTGTACGGTAGTGACAAGCAGCTTTTCTGGTTACTTTGGTGCTCCTGGATAGGATTGGTACTTCTGTCTATGCCACCACATTCAATTTGTTTGGAGGAGTCTTCCCTGGTAGGTTGAAGCAGCATTGTCTACCGTGTGTGGACGTGTTGGATTGTTATTTTTGAACGGGGAGTTGGCTATATACTTTGTCTCGTAAGGGGGCATTCCTTGACTGTCTAGGGGGGTTGTCAGCTTGCTGATCACCTACCCGGGTCTTGGGTTAAATGCTTAATCCATCCCACCAACAAACTGTTTGAATGCTAGGGTTGAGAGAGTTAGAGGGAAGATGACTCTTGGGTTTTGGATGTTGGGTAATTTGGCTAAATGAAGTTCACCTGTGTTGGAGTTTAGCTATTGTCAATTATGGGCATTGAGCTGTTCTCTTGGGCATAATGTATACAGACTGGCACTGTTGCAGATTCAGTTTGTGTGGAATTCTGGGAACTGGTGTAATGTTGAAGATGGTCCGTGTTGATTTTTGGGAAATGGACTATCCGAATCCCTTTGCAGGTGTGCATTTTTCCATCAATCTTTGTTATTGAATATGGTCCCAAATATTTATCTAGTTTTCCTCCTTTCCTCTGTTGGCTTCTTAAAATTTTCTCAGCACTCTCTGGCCTACAGAGAAGGTCACCTGCTCCCCTAGGGCCCTTTACCTCTTTTACATAGTCTTGGGAGTTTGTAACATTTTGCCTCACAATTTCACTTATAGAATCCTGCCTCTTCAGGTCCATGGACAGTATCTCATCATTGAGGTTATCCTCTGCCCTCATTCACCGAAAAACAAAGGTTATCAGAACACGTCAGAGAAAAATGATAACTAACCTCATAGCTCTCAGGGATCTCTGTAAAGTAATGCACCTCTCTCCCAAACATAAGATAGTATGGAGAGAACTTTGTCATTTGTTTTTTAGTCCGAGACCAAAAACATCTGCATCCAAATAGTGGGGCCATGACTCTGGTTTGTTTTTAACTAGTTTGCCAAGAGTTCTATAAATGATAAAGGTATAATAATAAACCCACACAATATAGATGGTGTGTATATACATTTCTTTAGTACCACTATTTTGCCTACCCATTAAGTATTTCTACAAGTCCATTGGTTTGGGGATGGTAAGGGGCACACAGGCTCCTTTTGATCCCCAAAATATCACATACCCCATCATTAATCTTTGAGGGAAATTTTTTTAAACGTTCACCAGTCAAAATATTCTAAGTGTGAAAATCGATTAGTTCAAAAGTGCGAATGCAATATATTGGGCATGTTTTATAGAACAACTCTGTAAGGATAATAATTAGGTTTAATTTCTGGATCAAATGTAGCAAACAAATCACCTTGTTAACAAATTCTTGTCCCTGGTAAGTAACAATGTGCTTTGGGGCACCAAAGCCGTGAAAGAATTTAATGATGCACTGGACAACCTCCTGTGTTTTTTGATCGGAGGGAAAAGCTTCAACCCACCTGGTGAAGTAGTCTACCATTACACATGTACTGGTAACCCTCACCAGATGAGCTGAGCTTCGCCA
Source organism: Amblyopsis hoosieri (assembly GCA_027564755.1). Classification (NCBI taxonomy): domain Eukaryota; kingdom Metazoa; phylum Chordata; class Actinopteri; order Percopsiformes; family Amblyopsidae; genus Amblyopsis; species Amblyopsis hoosieri. Next base: position 14,750 of record JAODUE010052350.1, on the reverse strand, counting down.
CCAAATCCATCCCCACCAGCTCCCAGGGTTCAGACACCTGCAGAATGGAAGAATATTTGTCAATTTACACCAAACCAATGTTTTCATGTTGGACTTAAAGCAGTGATTAAATAATACAGAGTTCAAATGTGTTAAAGTATTTAGAATGTCTCTGCCTGGTGGTGGGAATTGAGTGACCCCACCCAGGTATTTAGACAGCATGACATACCGTTATGGGGGTGTATTCTGTCTGATTTTTCAAAGTGGGTTGTTTAGCCTGACATGGAGGACACTGGGCAACCAGATAAGGAAGGGATTTGGAAATAGTGAAATGTTTAAGCCATGGCATTGTTCTTACTTAATATATGATTTAAGACTTGGTATCCTTAAGCCATTGAAAAACAAGCATAGGTGTCAGTACTTGGTATCAGTTTTTGTACAAAACATACCCATTGCTTTATGTCTCCAGTCATCCCAGGCCAATAGTACCTATCAGACATGGCCTCCGCTGTTTGGTGGAATCCACAGTGAGCCCCACATGCGCTGTCATGGAAGTCCACAAATATTTAGTTTCCTCCTTTGTGCTTGTGACCACTTTGGCCAGGTGCTCCTGCCCTTCTTTGTAGGACAACATTCCATCTATCCAAACAAACAAACAAGCCGTCACATGCAGCACAGCGCGCTGTGTCGAATGTAGGAAAGTAAACATTGACTGGGACTGAAAGTCAGCCTTACAGTCATTTTACAAGTTGACGTGAGGTGGAAGCCAGCGAATTTATACAGAAGAAAGCCAAATAGCCGACTGTTGTAGGCTACTTTTAAGCCTGTTAAACACTCACATGGAATATTTGCTTTGACAGACATTATGCAAATTGCCCACAGACTGCCAGTGGATTTAATCTGCCCGTATCGGTAGAGCATTCTTTCTGCGTTGAACAACTGGAGAGAAGACAGAATTGCAAACCCATGCGGGCATATACACACAGAAATATATTTTTTGGGATAAAAGCGATCTGCATAAGTGGATGGCAATCCCTTTTTATCACTTTTTTCCACGACACTGTTGTGACATTTTGAAAGCCAGATCTGTTATTGTGCCTGGCCTTCTGCTTATACTACGTTTGAATGTATTACTTTGAAACTCCTTGGCTCCCAACCTCTGATTGTTTTAACGACAGACCTCCCAAATTATCTGATGTTTTTAAGATGTCATCACTATTTGCTTTGATTAGTGCCATCTACCCCAATTAACTGCTTGTAGTAGGTGAGTTTAATATCCATGTTGGCAGATCTGCTAGCTGTTCATTTGCTGCTGATTTCATGTTGTTGCTTGAGGACCATGATTTCATCCAAAATGTCACTTTCCCCACTCACAACAAAAGTCACATCATTATTGATCTAGTCTGGTCCACCAGTGTTTCTCCTGACAGTCACCGAGGGACACCTCCCCATATCTGACCACAAACCCATCTTATTTGAAATACCTGCCCCCCTCCAAAAGCAACGGCTTAACCGCACCATCACATTCAGAAACAGAAAAAACATAATCCATTAATCCAAATCTTTTTGATTCAATTGTATATTGTTTCTAAATGTATGTCCAATACTATAGTATTTATCTTAGCAAAATGTTTTATATAGATCTTTATATTTGCCTATGTACCGTACAACGTAAGATGTCCTTGAGTGTTTTGAAAGGCGTCCTGAAATCTAAGTTATTATTATTATTATTATTATTATTATTTAGGTTTTATTATGTATTGTTTGTGTGTCATGGTTACACCTTTCTTGTGTTGCTGTTACAGAAACACAGAGGACATGCCAACCAGCACAGAGATTCAAGAATCTGAAACTGGATATGCTGAGGTGGTTAAATCCTTCAAATGTCCCGTGCCGGATGATGCTAAACTATTATACCGGTTTCAAATAATATTCTACAGTAATTTCTAGTTAATGTACAGTATATAGCCGAACACATTGCAATTCTGGTACATTTTCTATGTCCCTGTACAGTGAAGAGCTCGATAGACGTACCAAAGAAGCCCAGATGCTTCAAGAAGAGGTGGAAAATGCAACCAAACAAGCCCTGGAGAGTATTGGCTGCATATACCACAGTAATAACACACAGATATGCTACAAAGGCGTTATAACTACAGGTGAGTGCATATGATTACATTTATATTGGTCTATTAATGAGCTGCCTAAAACCGCAGACAGAACATTGTAAGGATAAATAGATACAAACAGTATTGTGTGCACGTTTTAATAGGTGGTTGTGTCTCACGTGTAGATTCACGTGCCCAGCCAGCGATGAGGCCTCTAGCTTGTGGCATGGCTCACCTGTGTCTGGACAGCACCCAGGATGGCGTAAACCACCTTGGAGAGGTGGTGGACAGTAGGACAGAGTGCGGCTCTCAGCAGCCGTCTCAACCAGAGACACAACTCAGCGAGGTTTGGTGCTTTTTGTTTTATGGTGACGTGCCAAAACGTGATTTTTTTTTTTTTTTAATTACAGTCTAGTTTGCAAATATAAATAAGGATATTAGACCAAACATCGGCAAACATACTGTAGTATGTATAATGTAGCAGCCTACATTATAATCTGCACTTGTTTGTCTACAATTGTGATTATTCGGTTTCAAGAAACGATTTCAGAACATCAAAGACATATCATGGGGAAAAAAGTATACATATTTGCATGTTACGAATATTTCTCATCCAGATAAAAGCAGCTTATAGGACGTCAATCACTTTTTGGCAGACGATCACACCAACACACACACAAGTACTGACAGGTGTTTTTCCTTCCTGCTAATCTTGATACAGCCACCGGGTGGCGGTGGTGAGCTGACCCAACTACAGGAGGCCCGTATGTCTGGAGACGTCCCGTCTGTTCTCAGGTAAAGCCAATGCTCCAGCAGATGGGCACCAACATTGACCTTTGACCCTCTATTTCAGCTACTCTCACCACAACACACCTTCCTATCCTCAGAGTGAAGGAGTCACGGCAAAGCTCCGAGCCCATGGAACAGGCGCCGGGCATGCTGGGGGATCTCCATGGCGACCGGCGGGACCAGGGTGGCATCGAGGCGTGCGTCGGAAGGACAGCAGCGTCCATGGAGCGAGCCGTAGAAGAGGTGTACTCCATTCTTCTGTCCCATGGGCCGCCGGGCGGGGGCGGAGCTAAGCATGGCACCGCCCCCCACGCTGCCAGCGAGAGGCGGCTGCCGCTACGAGACCTGGCTGTGACGGTGCTGCAGCACCTGGAGCACCGCAACGCCAGCCTGAGGCAGAGGCTCACCTTGGTAGGCTGCAGGGGGCGTTCAAGTGTTTGTGGCGTTTGTTTCTCTTCTGATACCTGCTGGTCAGTTGCAGTATGCACGCAGGGGACTTTAATGTGGGGTGCTGGGGGAGCTACCTCACACAATTGAGGGGTGTACCTTTAACATGTGTAATGTACTGTAAAATATCATATTTGAGTTAATTCCTCTTATTTATTTCTGCGTTGTGAATCATCCTTCGGTGTCAATCACTATTTGTTGTAGGCAATGGAACAACTGGAGAGAAGACAGAATTGCAAATCCAAGCGAAAATGTGGGTGAGTACATCAAGGATGTAAACCACAGTCATGACCAGTAGGTGGCGATGTTGATTGTCAAATGTATTCGGTGTCGAAGAAGTTCTTCTCGAATAAGTGAAGCTGGAGTTCACAAACTATCCTTTTGTCTTCAAGTTTTACATTTAGAGCATTTAGAGCGTTGCTTTAGCGTTTACCAGTAACCTTTATCCACAGCGATTAATTATTATTATTATAGCCTATTTCTACAACATACGTTAAATATTAACACACCACTAGTCTACAACAACAGTCTACATATTTGTAACACACTTCATCTTCTAAGAGATGATCTAGCATAGTACTGTATATTGGTTTAGGGATTGTAATTGAGAATTTAGATAGTGGGAGAGTTATAAGGTGGAGAGGTCAGTGGCCGAGGAATCAATGTGGATTCTGAAGAGGTGTGTCTCAAGTCTTGTGGAAGTTGGGTAGTTAGTTCCCATTGTAACATTGGGTAGTACGTTTGAATGGATGGGTTTGATAGATTGATATACTGTATACAGTAAATGTATGTAATTAATCTATCTTTGTCTTTTAAAATACCTTCAGATTCCACACTGGGATATTGTTGTTGTTATTTTTTTGTAATGTAATATCCTCCATTCACTTGTGACTCAGTCCTTTTACTGGGGAACAGCTTAACTATCTGCGTGTGTATTTTAACACAATAACACTTATATTGTGTTGTCCAGAACACAGAACACAGAGAGTCAGAGAACAGCAGTGGATGGTGAACATCTTGACAGACGAGACAAGGTAAGAACACTCAAAACGTTAAATCAGTTCATATGACATTGGCTAGCATCCGGCAACGTTAGCATAGTCGGGCACCTAGCGCGGTTACCGCGGTGACCTATTAGGCTGGAACACAGGCGGGGCAGAGAGCTAGAGGAGGAGCGAGGCAGCGCACCAATGCAGGCGTTGTGCTGTACTCAGCCACACCCCCAGGGGGCGACGAGGAGGAGGAGGGAGGCCAGGGGGAGGAGCCAGGAGGAGGAGGCAGGAGCTCCTGCGGGAGAGGGAGCATCAGGAGGAGCTCGCCCAGCAACAGGTGATGGAGGCCTGTGTGTGTGTGTGTGTGTGTGCGTGTGTGTGTGTGTGTGCGTGTGTGTGCGTGTGCGTGTGCGTGTGCGTGTGCGTGTGTGTGTGTGTGTGTGTGTGTGTGTGCGTGCGTTCTCTCTATGCTTACTTTGGATGGCTCTCTGCCACTAGATGTCACAGTAGAGCGGTGTGTCCAACCCTGGTCCTGGGGACCCTGCATGCTAGACATCTCCCTGCCTGCCAGCCATTCATGTGACTCAGCTGTGTTGGAGCAGGGAGACGTTATCATAGGTCAAGGTAGTCTTTATTATTTCCGAGGGGCAATTTGGGATATAGAACTAAATAAACTAGCAAAATGCAAGAACATATTTGGTTAATTTGACAAACAGTGTATTAGCTTGCAAACAAATATTTTCTGTGTACACAGTAGCTGAGTTTACATGGACACTTTTTTTTGTCTTTCCGAATGGAATCTTTCCGATTGACTGTTTCGGGTTACCTGTTGATTGTTTTTAATTGTGTTTTTGAGAACGAGTATTCGAACACTCATTTGGAAATACATCGAGAATCCGAAGCCTGTGAAACGGTATTCGGGCCCTAACTGAGTGCCCTCTCTCTCTCTCTCTCTCTGTCTCTCTCTCTCTCTCTCTCTCTCTCTCTCTCTCTCTCTCTCTCTCTCTCTCTCTCTCTGCCCCCTCCCCTCTTCCCCAGAGGCAGTGGTAGCAGAGACCCAGAGACAGCTCCTCTCTCTTAGCGGTGAGACGGGCTCACACACACACACACACAGACACACTCCCTGCGTTCAGGATGGTGGAACGTTTGCTACATGTTCAATGAACACAGAATGAGATAGCATACATTTAAGATGGAAAGATGCAATATTTGGTAATTGTACTAAATAGTGATGATGACTTATACTCCCAAAGTTATTTAAGACGCAGTGAAAATATGCGGCTACACTGAGCAACACTCGCCACACACGCCCATTAAACGCCACAAATGTCTTTGAAAGTAGTTAATGAATGTGTCAAATGTTTTCAAGGAAACGTGTCGTTCATTGAAAGTTCAGTACGTTCAGTACACTGAACAGACACACACACACACACACACACACACACGCAACAAGACAGACGCACTGTTTGTCCTTCTGACCCGCCTGATTAAACAAAGACGCAGTTTGAAAGAGAAACGCTTCCCTTGGTAGAACATCTGGAGAGATGGCCTGATGCTCCAACATCTGGTGACCGTCTGGTGTCTACACCATCAGTTGCATACGCCCTGTTTATATTCTTGGAAACTAGATTGTGGAATCAGTAATACATGGATGGAAGTCTATTCACGCAGACTTACTGACACACTGCAAGCCTTCCCACAGGAGTGGAGGCTGTTATGGCCACAAGGGGGCGTAGCTCCATATATCCAATCAGGATGCCAGCCTCCAGGGTCAAGAGGAAGTGACACGGGTGCGATGCCCCATTTCGGCAGGTGATTGAGAAGTCTCTGGTTCCAACCCTGCTAACTCCTGGCCAAGTGTCCCTGAGCAAGACACCTGCCTAGTCTCAGCCTCTGCATGTCAATCAAAACGCCTCTCTTGTCAAGTAGGCGGGTCTGGACGCAGCTAGCCAGCGCTGTGTCCCAGACTAGACACCAAGTAAAGTCTGGCTCTGCAAGACCACCCTACACCTAACCCCCGATGGTCAGGTGTTTCCTTGCGTGGCTGACATCACCATCAGTGTGTGTGTGTGTGTGTGTGTGTGTGTGTGTGTGTGTGTGTGTGTGTGTGTTTCCCCTCCAGGCCTGCAGGTGGCAGTAGACCAGCAGACGCAGGTGGACCTCCTGCGGGGCAGAATCCAACATCTAGAGGAGGACCTGGACGAAGTGTACCAGGTGACCTTCTCCCTCTCCCCCTCTCTCTCCACGCTGATGTCCCCTCTGTCCCCCCTGACTCTCTCTCCTCCCTCTCTCCCCCTTGACCGTCGCCCCCTGCAGGAAAGGTGCAGCATGGCCCTGGAGGCCAGGCGGCAGGCCCAGGAGCTCCTCTCCGTGAGGGAGGAGAACCGATGGTTGCGGCAGGAGCTGGAGGCCCGGGCCTCAGAGCAGAGACGGCACAAAGACGCCGTCAGTGAGCTGGAGGCAGCCCTCCACAAGGTGGTGCTCTCTCTCTCTCTCTCTCTCTGATCAACCTCTCAGTCTTCCTTAAAGGTGGAGTCAGTGAATGTAAGCTCTCAGTCTTCCTTAAAGGTGGAGTCAGTGAATGTAAGCTCTCAGTCTTCCTTAAAGGTGGAGTCAGTGAATGTAAGCGCTCAGTCTTCCTTAAAGGTGGAGTCAGTGAATGTAAGCTCTCAGTCTTCCTTAAAGGTGGAGTCAGTGAATGTAAGATAATAACATTGTTGTCAGATATTCTGCAAATATCTCCTTGTGGTCCACTAGCTGACGGTTCTGTTGGTTAATGGGAACACAAACAAAGTGGTGCAGATCGCACCACACAACACTATTCCAGCCTTGGCAATATGTGTCCAATGTGGGTGGGAGGAGCTTCTGAGGGAGCACCCTATGGTACTGAAGGGAGGTGGTGGTGGTGTTCTATCTCCAGCACCACTGACTCCACCTTTACAGCAGACATCTTGTCTGCTGGACTGTACTGTGTTCCAACTCTGTTCTGTGAATGTCTTCTAGATGTCAGAGAGCTTTGCGGACTGTCAGAACTTCCTCCAGCAGCAGGAGCAGGAGATTGCCCGGCTGAAGCTCCAACATGTCTTGGACCTAAAGGTTGGGTGGAGCCACATTAGAGATTAGCAAGCGCATAACTGTGCACAGGATATTCAGCCAAACCATATCTTTATTCTCATTTTCAGAAGTATAGAAACAAGTCTACTTGTTAGACTTGTTTCTATGGTCTTAACTTTACTTAAATCTTAACTTTACAAATCAATCAGATGAACACAAATACAGCCAATATACGTAGACTATAAGACATTTTGAATGTTCCTTCTTCAATTACAGTTACATCTAAGGGAATTTGGAGAATAATAATAGTAGTAGTAATAATAGTATTTAGGCCTGTAAATAGACAATGAAGACATTTAAATTCTGATCCATTTAATTTCTATTGGCCCATTAAGGGTACAAATTGTAAGTAAGTAAAATATATTTATAGAGCACCTTTAATGAGAACCATTAAAATCCAACCCAGCACAAAATAAAGTACATCATGACATTTAAAATAAATAAAGAATATGTTGCTAGTTAAAAGGTTGCCTAAAAATATGTCTTCAGGGGTTTTTGTTCTGCTAATTGTTTAATAATCTATAATTTTTCTGTTCTATAGTTTAATAGAAAAATGTATTAGTCTGGTAAAGGGGGGGTACTTGAGCTTGTAGCCCTGTAAAGTGAAGTGGGTACAGAGGTCTGGTAAAGGGTGTACACTAGCTAAGCAGTAGTCTGGTAAAGGGTGTACAGTAGTCTGGTAAAGGGTGTACACTAGCTAACAGTAGTCTGGTAAAGGGTGTACACTAGCTAAGCAGTAGTCTGGTAAAGGGTGTACGCTAGCTAAAGGGTGTACACTAGCTAACAGTAGTCTGGTAAAGGGTGTACGCTAGCTAACAGTAGTCTGGTAAAGGGTGTACACTAGCTAGCAGTAGCCTGGTAAAGCTAACCACTACACCAACTAACCAACCAACAGCACAACTCTTTGTTCTCCAGGAGCTCCAGAGCTACAAGGTTCGCACGGCCTCCATCACTGCTGCCCCATTGGCTAAACTCTCCCCGACCCCGCCCACCCGTGACCTGGCCCCTCCCCCCTTAGAGGTTCAGAGCGAGGTGCAGGGCGTCGGGGGAGCCCTGCCCCACTCCGCGGCCCCAGCACCACGGCCCCAGCATCGTCACTGTTTGTCCCAACAGCACATGTGCCGGTGCTCTACAGCAAACGCACCCCAAGAGCTGCGTTGCTCTTCTAGCAGGGAGGCCAGCGCCGCAGCACACTGCGTCAGCTCAGAGGTGAACTTGCAGAGCACTGCGGCCGGGTCAGTCAGAGAACGCTCTTGTCCTCAGCCAGGGCAACACAACAGCACTACAGTGAGAACAGTGCACAAGTATGTATCACAAGGAGCAGGGAGGGGTTAGGAATCTTGCTTACAGCTGCAGGCCAACGACGGGGCTGGAATTTATGACCTTCGTGGGTGGGAGTCGACATAGACTTAGCAAACTTGAACGTCCTGAGAGGCAATATGTGGTACAGCACAGAACACATAGACACACATTAACAACAGGTCACATTAACAAATCAACAGGATTCCAAGGTTTTTGAGTCATCTGTAGTGGATAACCAAACACAATATCATCTGCAGTCTCTAGTTTAGGCAGACGATTTAGAACACCCAGAACACCAGATTATCCTGCCCCCTGGTGGCCGTTTGGCTTAGAGACAATCAGGTGTGACAGTCCACAGGGATCATGTCTTTGAGATGCAGTGAAAGCTTTTATAATACTTCAAGTAACGAAATAGGAATAGCAAGAATGCAAGGGTTTTTCACATGATTTGCCCTCCGCCCATCCCTCACAGACCCAGTTGCAGAGACGCTAATACATGCTTTTGTAACGTCACGTTTGGACTACTGCAATGGAGTCCTGACAAGGGTGTCAAGCAAAGCCTTAGCCAGGCTTCAGCATGTTCAGAACTCAGCTGCAAGAGTCCTCACGCACACCAAACCCTGGGAACACATCACTCCGACACTGCAACACCTCCATTGGCTCCCTATCAAATTCCACATTCAATACAAGATCATGCTTCTCACCTACAAGGCCCTTCATGGCCTTGCACCCTCTTACCTCTCCAACCTCATTCACTCACACACCTCATTGCGTAGTCTCCGCTCATCAAACTCAGGTCTGCTCACTGTCCCAGCATCAAGACTCTGCACTATGGGGGGCCGGGCTTTCAGTGTTGCTGTCCCTAAACTGTGGAACACTCCCTGCTGAAACCTGCAACTCAGACTTTAGTCATTTGTAAAAACTGAAGACTGACTTGTTCAGGCTAGCTTTTCCCGTGGCTTAGCCAGGTTTTAATTTAGCTCTGGTTTTTATGTAATTAATGCTTTTTGTTGAACTGTGTTGTACAGTGTCCTTGGGTTTTTATTATTATTATTATGTAGCTTCCTTTAAATGTCGGTGGGGATGTATTTGTTTTACCTTGTTTTTATCCCAAATAAATGGTAGGCTTTTTTTCTGCTTGTTAACCAATCACATTAGTTCACCGCTTGCTGTCATCGCCACAGCAACCACTGACATCCCCTCTTCTGCTCCCTCTTCAGCCAGGTGGGAGCCGCAGACCACGCACCACCTCCTCCACCACCTCCTCCAGCAGCCTCCTCCTCCAGAGGAGGAGGTCAGCACCAGCCAGAGCATACGGGAGCACAAGGTGAGTCGGCCCTCCTTCCCTCACGCTGCAGCTGCTGGTTTCATAAGGCCCCGCTTGGCAGCCATCTTGGTAAGGTCAAAGTCTGCTGTGTAGGGCTGGCCCCAAATATTTGATTATTCAGGTATTCGTTCGTTGGGTATGTATTCGATTTAAATATTGGGATTTGAGTATTTGTTTTTCACATTATGCATGCATGTTTTCCCATTAATCCCTACTCTCTCCATATAAACCCACATGTTGAAATGTAATTGCCTGCCCTACACTGTGTCATCAACACAATCAATTGGCTCTGTTTGTAATAAGAGAGTGAGGCTATTCATTCAACACACACTCTTATTGGCTAATACAGGAGGTATATGCTATTTGACAGCTCTGACTGTCTCAATTGACGTGTCAATCAAAGTGGCCATTTTGAGCGCATGGCTATGTTTACATGTGCGCTCACTGAAGCTAGGAATCGAAGATTACTTCCGTTATAAGTCTTAATTAATGTTTTTTTTGAGAGAGTATTCGAATACTCGTTTGGAAATACCATCAAGTATTCGAAACCTGTAAAATGGTGTTTGGGACAGCCCTACTGCTGTGGTATAGTGCGTCTGTTGTGTAGACTAGACACTGCTGTGGTTTAGTGTGTCTGCTTTTTTGTACACAGTGATGGTCAGCTTCTGGGGACGTCAGACTACGTTAGTGAAACCTACTCCTGTGACAGTGAGTTCTTCTTTACCACACTCACTATAGTAGTAGTAGTTAGTAGTAGTTAGTAGTTTATAGTTTGTAGCAGTTCTAGCATTAGCAGTAATGGGATGCATGTTGCTGCTATTTAGGCTGTTTGCAAGGTCTTTTAAAGATTTGTTAAAGATAATGCGTGTTAGCCTTGATGACATGCTGCTGAGGTTAAAGTGTAACTCCGCCCCCCAGCCCTGAGCCTGACTCCACCCACTGCCCAACTTGTTAAAATGAAGTCAAGGTGCTGAGTGAGGGGAGGTTATGAAAACAGGATTCTTGTCAATTTGAACACCAGCATTGATTACCACTGATTGATTACTGATTACTGACCACCTATTATTTAGTTTACAGCTCAAAAAGCGCAATTTAGGGTGCAGTTACATTTTCACGCAGCATTACTGCATTACTGCTGTGTGTAGCTGCCAACCCACTATAAACCATGCAAGTGAAGTTCAAAACACATTTGGAGTGTCTAACGTCGGCGTTCTCGTTACAGGACACGTCGAATCAAAGCCAGCGCCTTCAATAAGCTACGCATCCATTGAGCCAGCATGGCTGGGTCGCAGGTCACCCGTACACCGTCTGCTGACTTCTGACCCCAACGCGATGTAACCTGCCCCCACCAATATGCCTGTGTGAATACACTGTGTGAAAAGTATAGTGTTTTAGTGACGCGTCCTGAAATGGGTGTAAGGGGAGGGGTAGAGGAGACTGTGAGTCTACATGTGCCGTAGAGGGGAGTGCCTGCCACAGTTTGCGCCCAGCAGTGGAAGAGCCATGTGCTGTGCAGTGTGTGCCCATGTCCACTAGGGGCATCTGTGCTGTGCAATGTCTTTCCCTGCCCTGTGCTGCTGATATGTGTAATGTAAAGTAAACACAAGCGAACCTGATATGATACACTGCAGTTATTTAATCTCACCAACTGGAGTATCAGCAGAGAGGGTGATCAGCTTTGTAGACAAATAAAAAATGTGTTTTTGAAACAATGGATGTCAATGCCACAATGGTGACCAGAGCCCTATTCCATAAAGCCAGCTAAGAAAAGTGGGGATTAAAGTCCAAAGCCTGTCTTGAATGAACCTAACAAACCAGTTGAAGCTAAAGGTGGTTCCATAAAGCTCAATTCAAGTTCAAACAATCCGACTAATTCGAGACAGGTTCAGATAGTCACGCTATTCTTAAGCAGCTCAGAACATAGACTCATCAATACGACATGCAAAAAGCAATGCTAAAGACGAGGCGTTCACAGCCGCGGAGCAGCGGTTATAATAAATATATGAAGAAATTAAACATATAATTACCAAGAAAGGTTTTATATAAACAAAACAAGAGATGAAGAGTTCAAGAAATTGCTGACCAATTTAATGCAAAAGCATACAATATTTAGGTCCAAATAAATATTTTGATAGAACCTAATTTAATCTTTGACCCAATACATTCAGCATCAGAATCCATGCTCCTGCTACTGTAAGGAGTATACATAAAAGGCTGACATTTCTATTTTTATATTCTTAAAAGTTTTGTTTCATTTGGCAATTGTGTACCATGGCATCATGCAGGATCCTATGAGGTAGTTTAAAGCACTGGCTTACTGCCAAATGTTCATTATTGAGACACTTGTTTTTTTCTAAAACCCCAGGTGACAAGTGAATATTAACCTTATATAGTTCTATGGTGTTAACTAATGAATACAACACAATACCAAGAGCATTTCTAAACATAAATTGTTCTCTTTCTACAGAATTCAGAAACTGTAAAAATGTTATACAGACCATACCTACAAATGGATGCACTGGTTGTAGCAATTCAATTAAAAAAACAAGATGAAAAATGTAATCCAACACAGGAGAAATATGCAGCTTTTCCACAATTTAGACAAAGCTGTTTTTTAAAAACAATTTATATGCATTCTCCTCCAACAGGCAGATTCAAGTTTAAATAAACAATAATCTTATTGTGACGTGTTTGTGTGTGTGTTTTTTTTTGTAATTAAATAAAACTTTATTAATTTTCTATAATTACTTGATTAAGAGACTAATGGTCAATAAAGTAAAATATGGCAGCATGCTAGAATTCAGAGAGAAAATAATTACTTTTCCATATGGTTACAGGAACTCTGGTTAAGCAACAACATCAGCCTCACAATTAGCCTGCCCCTGACCAGGTTAGTTTCCAAGCATAAGTTGTCATAGTTACTAATCTTAGACTATGTTGAGTTTGCTTCATGGAACCACATCTGTTGAAAATATGTCAGACAAACCAAAACAAGCCTGGCTTATTTGGTAAACTTGTTTTATGGAATAGGGCTCTGGTCGGTGGCTCATTGTGATGAGCATCAGAATTTTGCGCTCATAACACAGATTGCCGTTTTGAAAACTGTACAAAATGTAACTTTTATAAATGTTTGTCTCACTGGATTGATTTCTGATTATGTCATAGGCTACTTGCAGAATTCCATTTAGTAACATAGATATAAAGAGATAAAATAATCTTTACAGACAATGTTGTGTGTTTGCTGGGGTGCACAGGCCAAACTCAGCATTCAGTCCAGTGTGTATGTGTGTTATATAGCAACGGACTGATTTTGTTTAGCGGGGAACATACAATTATTTCTGTATTATATTTGTGAAAAGTAAGTCTATGTAATGGCACATTTGAACTATGACTATAGGCTAGAAATTCACCAGAATGCATTAGGCTAAATGAAGTGTTTGACCCTAAATACTTACTGCCATAACTCCCAAAAATGCGACCAGCCGCCATTGCCCGAGCTACCTCCAAGCAATGGTACGGTTCCAGGTCCTGACAAGAGCACTTCGTACCACCACCTCACTGGCTCATCGAATTCTTGCATGTTCTTCTTGCATGTTCTTCTTGGCACCACAATGGTGGAACGAGCTTCCAGCAACAGTCAGGACTGCTGAAACATTACCTGCTAAAGCATTACCCATCTTCCACAAGAGACTCAAGACACACCTCTTCACGATACACCTTGACACCTCAACTAGCGACCTCTCCATCTCCCGGCATTCAATGCTAAATCAAGTTTCTTACTCTAATGTTTCTTTTCTCTCTACCCAACTCATCCTATTCTGCTCTTATGTACTTAGCATTTTAGTATTAGGCACTTTATTATTCTGGCCACTAGGAACTTTGTTGGATGATTTTATTATTATATATTGACGTGGTAGAAGACATTATGACAAAACTATTCAGAAGCGTCTCAGTGTCCTTAGTCAACATTTCAATTAACATTTGGAAGTAAGCCAGCGCTTTAAACTACCTAATACATACAAAGGAACCTATTTAATGCCTGCATGATGCCAGGTACATACCATTTGCCATAATTATGAAACAACACAGAATATGAAAATAGAAATGTCATCATTTTATGTATAAAAATTACAAATAAATGATTGCATTCATGCAGTGCTTTTCTAACCTTCCAGCCACTCAAAGTGCTGTACAGTATTGCTTCACATTCACCCATTCATACACCGATGGTGATTGCTGCCATGCAAGCTGCGACCAACCACCGGGAGCAGTTGGGTGTTAGGCATCTTGCTCAAGGATGCTTACAGGTAGGTCAACACCGGGGTTCGAAACCACGACCTTCCGGCTGGAGCTTGTGCCAGACCACTAGACCATCCATGTTACTGCTCCGTACAGTAGCATGCCTTCTGATGCTGTCCACCGCCCTATTCCCTCAATGACTGGCCTTCAGTTTCTACTGTCATGCTCTGCTTATACTAAGTGCTTGTATGGTACGACCCCTAGGGGATCCTCTGCGTTGCTGCAGGGGTCTTCCAATTTATGCAAAAAAAAACAAAAAAAAAACGTTATTCTGTCTGAAAGTACACCTTAAGTAAACTAGGCCCTTTTTTCATAAATATTCCTTGCAAAAACATTCCCTTTCATTTGTAAGGTTTTATGCAGTTCTGAACAAGTTACAAAGCTTATTTTGGTATT
>JAODUE010052339.1:0-17784 GCA_027564755.1 Amblyopsis hoosieri | reverse complement strand
CTCACCCCATACTCCCGCAGCACCTCCCACAGTATCTCCCGGGGGACCCGGTCATACGCCTTCTCCAGATCCACAAAGCACACGTAGACCGGAAGGGCATACTCCCAGGCCCCCTCCAGGATTCTTGCGAGAGTAAAGAGCTGGTCCGTTGTTCCAGGACCAGGACGGAATCTGCATTGTTGTTTTTCAATCTGAGGTTTGACAATCGGCCGAACCCTCCTCTCCAGCACCTTGGAGTAGACTGTACCAGGAAGGTTGAGTAGTGTGATACCCCTGTAGATGGCACACACTCTCTGGTCCCCCTTTTTGAAGAGGGGAACCACCATCCCAGTCTGTCACTCTTTTGGCACTGTCCCTGACTTCCACGTCATGTTAAATAGGCGTATCATCCATTACATCCCCTCCACATATAAAGCTTTTAGCATTTCTGGACGGATCTCATCAATCCCCGGGGCTTTGCCACTGTGAAGTTGTTTTACTACCTCAGTGACCTTCCCCAGGGACATTATCGATGATCCCCCATCAGCCTCCAGCTCTGTCTCTACCATAGAATAAGACGGAGTCAGGGGTTCCTCAAAGTGTTCCTTCCAATTACCTCCTCAGTAGAACTCAACAGTGTCCCATCCTTACTGTACACAGCTTGGATGATTCCCCGCTTCCCCCTCCTGAGGTGGCGGACGGTTTTCCAGAAACACTTTGGTGCCGACCGAAAGTCTTTCTCCATGGCTTCTCCGAAGCTCTCCCACACCTGCTGCTTTGCTTCTGCTACGGCAGATGCTGCAGCCCTTCGGGCCCGTCGGTACCTTGCAACCGCCTCCAGAGTCTTCCATATATACAACACGCCAAACGGAAAGGTTGGACTGAGTGGCATGGCTTAGGTTAGCAAAAGAACACAGTATACACATCATGTGAACGGAACAATACATGTAGTTCTGTATTTTGTCTGTGAATGTGTGTACAGTAAATTTGCCTCTCACAATGTGTGTGTGGGTGCATGTGCACTGCGTATATTGTGCTCTATGTGACCATTTGTAAGTGTGAAGATAGGAAGAGTATAGAGGATGGACTCTATGGAGAAGTGGAGGCGATAAGAGGGTTTTGCCGAGTCATGTCAGGCCGCTGGATTAACAGCCGAGCGGGAGATGAGACCAGCAAGAAATCTTTGGATCTTGAGCTGAGAGCAACCTACGGTCAGGGGACAGTAATTTCCTGCTGCCGCGTTTTAATTCGTTGTTAGGGCGCCTGTCACATTTTGAGACACACACCCACACAACTCATGGAAATTGTATGGGTCCTTACAGTATAGTGAAGACATTTGCTTTATTTCCTCATGAATAATGACAAGAACAGACTCCTCTCTGCCAAACTTCCAATGTATTTTTTGTGAAGGAATACTTTTAACTGTTGTTAAGATAACTGACATATTTCAGTATGGGAAAAATTAGCTTTTGAAGCTATTTGACACATAAAGTGGTGTAGTGGGCAAACTTACAAGCATTAAGGCCTTATGTAATGATATCTTAGAATTATGCAGTAACACTGTTTTTGTGTTATACAGTATATGTTTGCCTAGCCTGTTCCTGCTTAATATCAATACATCCCTGCAAAAGTTAGGGTCACCAGTGATCCCACAGGTTGTGTCAATAGCTTGCAGGCTAGAAAGGGACTTTGGTCTTGAAAATGCCTTCCCTTGCGGTCAGGACCTCATTGGCTAAACGTGATCTAGGGAGATGAGGCTAGGAATTGTACTAGTGTTAAGAATCTACTGGATCGGGGTATCTGTGTTTGTGCAAGCACCACTTTGTCAAAAACTTAAGGTGCTTAGCACAGATAAAAGAAGCAAAGATAAACAACTCACTACTCAAAATTACACGATTATTTCATAAATGGTGTTAATGTTAATATCACGTAGTTTCAATCTGTATGGGCTGGTTTCACAGACATGGATTAAGCATAGTCCAAGACTAAAAGAAAAAGTCAATGAAGATATCCACTGAAAAAGGTTCCTAGTATAGGACTATTCTTAATCCATGTCTGTGAAACTGACCATATACAGTACTGTATTTTATGATGTGTGTATTTAAGTCAGGACAGGATTTACGCTTTATCTGATTGTTATTGTTATTCCTCATTGATTGGGTTTTGTTCTGGATCGCTGAGCGATGCCAAATAGTGGCAGTGCTGAAAATACACAGCCGCTCTGTTTACTGGCAAAATACCATACGCGACCACCCACTGATAGTTACCCCACCACCCAACCACATTCCTATACTGTATGTGTACTGAAAAGAACAAATACAATACTTTGAATAGTGGAACTTTTTTGCTTTTGTTGTAAAGCTCACCCTGTGGTTTGTTTTGGTGCTTGTCAGGTTGCAATTAGCGTGTGCTGTTTGTCAAACAAGCGTCTGCCTGCACAGCGGGCATTGAGCCGGAATGCTAAACAAAGTGATGTCAGCTATAAAATAATATTATATTAGAATGTATAAATATGTTCAGATTGTGTCCATTGGCCCTGTGTGGTTATGCAGCTGCTGTAGAACTGGCTGCTACACCTTCCAAACAAATTCTGCCGTTTAATAACCTCAAACATTGGAATTCCTTTGCCTGGAGAAGATAAAGTATTTCAGTCTGGACATATGCGAGCACGCACGCACGTGCACACACAGAGAAACTGATCCTCACGCTAGTTTAACTTTCAGGACTCAGGGTAGCCTTCCAAATACGTCCTCAATAAACACAAACACACACACCTGCACATCTGGTGGTCAGTCAGTAGGTGACAGGATGCTCATGTCACACATGCGGTCCCATGTTTAAACCCCATACTTTACCTTTTGAAGGTATTGCTGGCTGTGAGGCATTACCTGAGCCTGCAAGCAAAACAGAAGGGTAAGATCAAGATAATAGGACAGCTAAAAAAGAGCGCTAGACAGGAAGACATATATATATATATATAGTGAAAAGAGACTGAGAAATAATGGGAGCCCCAGTGATAGCAAGAATAGTGAGAGAGTAGGATAGCGCATCAGACAGACGGTGGACTATTCATCGTAGTATAGATGCATTCCCTGAGGACACACACAGAGTGTTTTGTTTGTTTCCAATGATAAACGTGTGCCTTTGGCTGACCTGTGGGCCCCAGGCTTCAGGCTAGGGGCCCGGTTTGGGGTTCCAAGGGAACAAATGACGCAAATGAAAAATGTATGGCACTGTTGTTTGAACTTCTCTATAATTTTCTGCCTCATTCAAATGATTATTTCTGGTCTGTACTGACTTTTAATATGTAATAAGTATTTTAGTAAATGCATTTACTAAAATGTGCATTCTTACGTAGTTACGAGTTTAATGGTCTCATATTATTGCATGGATTGATGCTAGCTGTAGCACATCCCACCCACATCCTCTTCTAAGCAGTAGTCCTTAGAAGAGACTACTGAACTGTACAGAATGTAAAAAAGTGTTAATTAACTTGCAGATCGTGGAACATATGACTCATTACTCCTAAGTAGTACGACTAAAGAAAATTATTTTTGCAGGAAGAACTACTAGTAATATTTTCTGTAATGGACAATGTCCTGTTGCCAGTAAAGTGGTTGAGTGATTTTTTTTTTTTTTTAAATCAACAGGCAGCTGTCCAGAAGTGATTTGCTAATAACCGAGAAATTATTTAAAGTGCAGACCAACTGTGACTATAGCAACCTTAAAGTGGTGAAAACACCAAAGACTTTCCATACAGTATTGTACCAGTGTAAAGATACACCCGTCGAGCAGATAATTTCACCACTAGTGGGTCAATATATTAACAATGTTATAGGAATAACCACAAATATTGTTTTACAAATATAAAATAATTGTTAATTAACTCAAAATTGATTAACTTAAGTAAATCTGAATTAAATGGCCTGCTGACCACCACTTTGTGAACTACTGACTAACATACAGTACATGAAGTACTATGCAAAGTTGTAGCCTAATAATAACAATAAAAAACAAATATAGTATAGGGTACAAATATATTATAGGTTGAACTTACAAACATTGGTTACAAAGTGCAAAAAAACACACACTAGTGGATTGACTGTCAACAAATCCCTCCAGAGAGGATCAAACTCTCTTCATCTGACACGACGCTGTGACAAAGTGTTTTCAGTCAGAACTGGATGGTTGTTGCTTGGTTTTCTAGCTTTCCTCTGCTGATCTACCATACACATCATTATGAAGTTGTGCAGGAGTGGATTAGTAGTTCACACTGAGGTCCATTTTGTTTTGTCCTTATCTGCTTCATAGATATCTCCAGTTGCTGGCTTCTCCACACTTGTGGAACTGGTTGCTTGCAGGAGATTAAGCATGCATTAAAACACCTGAGCCAATGGTTAATATCGCACGGCACGGGCCCAATTCATTTACGTGAGCTGGGATAATATTGCCGTGTGAGCAGAGAATGAGAAGGTCATGGGTTCAGGACGTGGCACAAACAACGCTCATTACTATTCATTGAAAATGGCAGGTAAATAGAAAAACCGGTACGAGTCAAGCTTAGCACACCAGAACAATACTGTCGAGCTGATGGAGATTCTAGGATCTGGGTTGTCTTAGAATAGAGGCTGTTCTATAGCTAGCATTAACCTATGGCACCAATTTGGTTTTGACTCCAATGCCTTGTTTGGCAGGTGTGTTGAGCGTGAATGGCAGTATTCACACATCCTCCTTTCATGGACCGCTAGTGTCCCAGTTTAATAGAGGAGAATACATTCTTTTCCCCAATTATTGGTGTCATTGAAAGCTGTCGATATCGAGTCATCGAATTTAAGTGGGCAAAGTCGTCAGTAGTTACTGATGAGCATGTTCTGGCTTATGAAGCTCAAAGGAAAGTTTAGTCGGGAAGAGAACTTTTCACCAAACTTCATGAGTCATTCAATTTAACATTTACCCAATCACAAATCTTCACACTTTCTGTATAGCAATATTCTTAATGTCTGCCTTTCTACCATTTCTCGAATGCATCCATCCCACAGTAGCTCAGTAGCAATGCTCTATATTCTCTCTACACAGTCAGCAGTTGTAGTTTCTATTTTTAACATTCAGAATGCAAAACATAGTATTTTACCCTATAAGGACAGGATAGAAGTAGATCGTTTTCCAGGGTGTCGGCGTACAAGGACTGGTAAATACCTATACTGTAACCTCTACCTGCTTGGAAAAAAGAAATGGGTTGACATTCAGCACCAGTTTTTAGTCTTTACACTAGATCACATACAGTTTGATAACTATAACATTGCCCATTTCAACAGGAGAGGAATTGAAAATCATTTGTTTTATGACATGAAATATAGACAAATTGTTGCTTCCAAACATACCATTCTACAAAAGCTTGTTTTGGTAATAGGCATAGCTCCTATTACATCCTAGTACAGGACAATATAGAGATGTTTGCAGTGTTTACATAATTATAGAGGCTATCATTTGACATTTTCCCCGATGAGGCAGAACACCATCTTGCAGGAACTTGAACTCAGTCTCTTGTTGGGGGAAATGTTGAATATGTGTATTTTCAACTATTCAGCTAAGTCTAATAATTTTTCTATGATAATAATAATAATAGTCTTTATTTGTATAGCACTTTCATACAGAATTGCAGCTCAAAGTGTTTTACAGAGACAATGTGCCTCCCATAAATGTGCCTCCCATAAACAAATACAGAAATACAGAAAAACATGAATATGGTTAAAGGAATCAGATTAAATAATTATAAGAAACATAAAAACATTTGAATAAGATGTTAAAAAAAGGCATTTCCCTTATCTTTTTGTTGCCATGTCAGAATGTCAGCACCATGCATATAGCACCATGCTAATCTGGTGGAGGAAGTGCCAGATGTTTTTTCCAGTAGCAGTTATTAGTTATCAGTACATGTCTTTTATGGATGGGTATATCCCCCTTGTACCCACTAACCTCAGTGTAGGAATTACCAAGACCCCCTCGTACACATACGAGGGTGCTGTATACTGTACGGGGGAAGGAGCAGGTTAAGGGGGTGTTGTTTGTTTCCATGTGAAATGTAGGCTGTAAAGCCCTTTGAGATTGAAACATGATTAAGGGCTATATAAATAAAATTGACTTGACTTGACTTGACTTGACTGTATAGCCTCATATATGCAGATCCTGCATGTACTTTCACATGCTTATAACTTCAGTAGTAGGAATTACTGACAGCTTACAGAGCCCACGGGTTTAACATGGGTCTGTTGAAATACATCATATTATTACCTTGAACATGGTTCTGTAGATACACATCATAGTATTACCTTGATGGAATATAACAGGTCTGTAGATATACAACATATTATTACCTATTACTATGGTTAATAGAATACAATAAAATACATAATGCAGAACTGAAATGACATAACACATAAAGTAAAATAAGATAACAGCAGATTAAGATAGAATAAACATATGTACATAAATTGCACGTGCACCATTTTCTGTAGCAGTTTCGCATAGCAGTTGCAAGGTAGTTCCAGCACACCTTATTCTAATGGGTTCTTATCAGGCTTCTAACGACCCATTCATTAGAATCAGAATGTCAGTGTGTCATGCGCATAACTATGGAAAGATACATTGTGTTCCCTAATGATATCACAGAGTGGCAGCATGTATAGTGAAAATAATAACGGGCCAAGGCAACTCCCCCATGAAACCCAATAAGAAATGCTTGTGTTTATTAGACACATGTTCATCAAGACTGACGCAAAACTGCCTTCTTTTGACGTGGCTTCGAAACCAATTTAACAATTTATCAGAGAGACCCACCGATTTCTCAAGTTGTTTTATGAGGGTGTCATGATCAATGATATCAAATGCTGCACTCAAGTCATGGAGGATTGAGACTTTATTCTGATGAGAGTTAAGCCAGAGATCATTGATTATTTTAGTGAGAGCAGTTTCAGTGTTGTGATGTGCTCTCTAAACCCTGATTGAAGGATATTGTTTTCTTTAAAACGTTTATTTGCACCGAGACTATCTTTTCCAGTATCTTACTAACAAATGTCAAGTTTGATATTGGCCTGTAGTTTGTCATTGCATTTACATCGAGGTTGGATTTCTTTAGTAAGGGTTTTACACTAGCTGTTTTGAATGCATCATGTATGTATGCATGCATGTATGTATGTATTAATAAGCTTCAAGACATGACCTGACTGTCAAACACCTGCTTAAAGAATTATGTGGGCACAGGGTCAATACTTTAGGTGGAAGAATTACTTTCTGTGGCAATCTTGCAAAGCTCAGTAAGTAAAAGTTTCCATAGTTACATCATTATTCCACGGTTTGCTGCCATCATAAATGGTTAAAGTAGTAGCTGGACTACATATCAACAACAGCTGATATGCCTTTTTCCTGAATCTGTCTTGGCATTCCATTCCAGCATACTGCACAGAGAAAACTATGAGCGGCAGTTGTAGTCAAGATGTCTGTCTTCTGTTCTTCTGTCCTCGGATGTGGAAAACGCCACAGTAGAACCTCTTGTTAACTCCAACTTGAAACAAGGTGTCGGGATAGACAGAAATGTGCGACGTTAGCCCCACGAGGGTCTGCTGACACAGTAGCTTTCTGTCCCACACTTTGAAAAGTTACCAACCTGGGCTTTTGTGTAGTGTTCAATAATTTAAGAGTCTCCCCTTATCTGCGTGTGTGTGTGTGTGTGTGTGTCTGTGTGTTTTAGACTTGTGTCAACACATTCTTTTTATGTCTGTCTGACCTTGTGACTTAGAAGACACTAAAAACAACACACACAGGTGTTAACAGCTCACAGTGTTTCATGTGCGAAGCAAACACAACAAAGATAAACTTCATCGTTTTCTGTTCTTGTGTCACTTTACCCCAGTATATTTTTCAAGCAAGTAACAACCATGGCATTGTTGGTGCCTTGCTCTATTGCCAATTGTACTCCAGTGGGAGGGACATCTCTGTCCCTGCCTATTACAGTGTTCCCATGGCTTAACCCGCTCTCTCTCTTTCTGGACTGTATGTTCGTTCAATATGGTGTTTATATTCTGTGTGTATATAGTGTTTATATATATATATATATATATATATATATATATATATATATAAGTATATAAGTATTTTGCTAGCGATGGTCGTCTGCCAGAAGCTGGTCGGACCCCCACTGGGCTGGGCTCTTCCGTGAGCTGAGTGATGTTTGCTAACAGCAGGAGACATCACCTCAGAGGAATTGAGAAATGACAGAGTAAAAGATAGGAAAGAGGAGGGAATAGATTTCAGTTCACTGGATTACATGTGTGTGTGTGTGCATGTGTGTGTGTGTGTGTACACGTGTGTGTGTGTGTGTGTGTGTGTGTGTGTGTGTGTGTGTGAAAATGCTGTGTGACACTACAGTAAGTATCATTAAGCATTATTTATTAAATACTGCTATTATGGATAGGGTACGTTTATCTGCTGTTATGTTATTAATTTCACATGGGTACGATATAATGATGTAAATATACTGTATTTCCTATTGTCAAGGGAGGACATGTTTTTAAACATACTAAACATGCCTAGACTATTTAACCGTACATAATCTAATGAAGTAACTCCAATAACATTTGATGTCCTGTTTTTGTTGCGTGCTACTGCAATATACTGTAATATAAAGTAGAAATAATGGTCATAACTTCTAAAGAAATACATCACAGAGACTTCCAGTGCTGTCAAGGGCATCACTTAGGCGTGGCAATGTTTATGCCATGAGCTGTATATTTTATGAGCATCATATAATTGTTAATATAAATTATTTAAAAAAAAGTCCTTTTAATGAAATTGTGAAGTAAAAATTCCTTCAGGGAGTCACCTTCTGACCTGTGAATCTAACTTGTAATTAACTCCTATAGTTATATATTTTTAATCCCATCACAGAACAGAAATGTTCAGCACAGGAAGCAGGAAGCAAGTCTCTGGGATGCAAGCTCATTAAAGCAAACACTGTTGTTAAATGAAGGGTCATCAGAACCTGCCCCCAAGATCCATTTAGAGGTGCTGACCTTTGGTTTCACAATTGCTGCAGTAGAATTTACCCTCTATCCCGCTGGGGTTGAGAGGGACTAGGTGTGCTCATAAACACTCACTCTGCTGAGCTGCTATGTAAGAGGCCACTGGGGGCTAGAGAAAGCAAAAATACATAAGGAGAAATGAAGCAGTTGAAAAACAGTTTAAATACATGCTTGCTGAACAGTTACTCAAACAGTCCCACACCCCTGGCCAAAAGTAGGCCAAACGTCAGTTGGTGGGGGGAGGTTACGTGAACATGTTGTGCAATTGGAGAATTAAAAATGAATGTAAACCAATAACAGCCATGTCATACATGAATAAACCTCTTATGTATATACAATTTGAATTTATTGTATTGAAATTATTATTATAATTTAGTTTTTGCAGATACTCTGGTCCTTTGCACACAATTGCAGGACATTGTAGATTCTAGATGAAGATAATGGGAAAGATCTTCATGAGAAGACGGAAAACCGGTAGATGGCAAACACTTTCTGGACAGCACAACATAAAAGTCCAACGGAATGGCAGTTGCTATGGCGATGTCACATTGTTTACAAAAAATGTGATAAAAATATAACACAATTTATTATTTAGTAGCAACTGTTTTATGTCATTATTTTTGTATTGTATCTAGTATTCTAGTGTTGTTGCACCAAAAGTATTACCTTCTCGTTGTCAATGTTTTCTCCATGTGTGAGGGAGCTACAAACATTTGGTTAAGCCGTCGCGGAGGACGGCAAAAAAGTTAAACATTTTAACTTTCAACGGCATGCCGCCCTGCTCTCGTCCGCTAACATGGTTTGCCGTCTGCCATGTTCCATGTGAACGCAGAATAAGTGTTTTTGAAATCTGCACTGAATGCCTAATTATTCCTGAGGGGGTTGACCTTGATCTTTCACATTTACAGTACATCTAGCAGATGTTTTGAGAGGTCTTCTGTTGGGTGAAGTGCTGAGGGATAAGGAGGTCAGTGGCTGACGTACCATGGTTTATTGTGAAGCGGAGGGTATTTTGCAGTATAGCCGGGAGATCACAGCTTTGACCAGGAGCTGTGCCACTTCTTTTGTTAAATAACAGCCGTTTCCTTCAGATGTTGTAGAGGGAGAATCTGCAAGCGATGTCTGCACAGGATAGTTGGTTGTCCAGGACAAGTCCAAGATTCTACATTGACAGGAGGACACGGCCAGAGGACATCCAAATGTTTCCATCAAATGTAATACAATACAGGATTCCATGCATATATTACTAATTTTGTTAAATAAAACGAAGCAAATCGCTCTTAGGTTCAGGGGTGTCGTTCAGGGTGGAAAACCATGAATTGATTTATGGGGCCCTACGCTAGAGCCCCTAAATGTTAAAAAATATATTGTTTATCATTTAAAAATGTTACACAAAATGTTGAATGACAACGTGATGAAAATTCAAACTTTTAGACGTGTGTATTATGACTCAAAACTAAACCAGAGAGAAATAATTCATATAAAAAGGAGAATGTGAGACAAACAGAGTGAATGAAACAGGGAGAGACAACTTCTGTCACAAATGTAATTCCTTTGGAGCAGGTAGCCTACTGAGTCTATTAAGAATAAGAAAGCACACTAAAGCCTGGTTGATACTTGATGGAACCGCAGCGGCGCAGGTGCACATGCCAGAAATGACGTCCAATATGTGGGTGTGGCCTGGCGAGTTGCCCGACTGTCATGCTGTTGAGCCGTGGCACGCCCCACCGAGTTCTATATGTAAAAATTAGAAAGAAAACAAAAATAATATAATTGACCATTCAACCATGCTATTGTTCTATTCTAATATCTATTATATATTGTACTATATTGTGCAGTGTTTTAGCAGCCATCATAACTTCGTATAATCAGTCTCTCTTAGCTGCAAAGAATTTGACTGCCTGCTTATCTGATGTGTTTAGTATTGATCCAGCAAGTCATTTTTTTGCTGGTCTCCAGTGTACAGGTGTGTCAGGAACGTCAATCTGCCTGTCAGAGAGGCTCGTCAGGGCTGGATGAGTCATTTCTCAAGGGGGGGGAAGCGGGGGGGGGGATTTGACAGCTTATTTTAGTGCTCTTTAAGAGGATGGCTATTTTCTAAACAACGTAACTGCACATAGCGATTTCTAACAGCGTCTAGCACAGTCCCCAGTTGCACACGGCAGTGAATGATTGGAGCTTTCAGGGCTATTCACCAAATGAGTAATATGGTGACTCGGGGCTATTTTATATATTTGTTTTTCTGTTTCAAATGTAATGGTTGGCAAGTACTAAGATATAGAAAAGAACACATGGAGAATTGAAGGTTATCATGCTGAAATATAGGTGTTCTAATAATAAACGATGACATTTAAAAACTTCAAACCTTCAAAAAATCAAAAAGTAAAGACTTAAGAGCCCAGTTGTATAAAAGAATAGCCAATAATCCAGTGTAGAAAATTGTATTTTGATCATTGTTTTGTTAAAAACCATATCTGCACACACACAAATGCACATGTGCACCCACCTGACACACACACACACACACCTGCATTAAGGTTTAAGCCTACTTTACTATTGTCAGTATGTACTGTATGTATTTCAGTATATAAAATCCACACAAATATAAATAATGATGACATGAGTCATGATGGACAGACCTGACCATGGGTTCATCAGAACGCAGGATTTACTGTATGTAAAACCATAACAGCTATGTATAGTCTCAAGCCTTTTCACGTACAGTAGACACCATATATATATCCTATATTAAAGGTATTTGAAAATACTACCATATTGTTATTTTGCAAACGAGTAATTTGACAATAAATAATACCAGCAGAGTAGGAAATATATAGTCTAAGTATGTTTTTGAGCAACGCTGGGGACTGGTAAATAAAAGAACAGGACATGTCTAGCCTCCAGAACGTCAGGAGGTATATATGGTATTTAATAGTTTAATAGTTAAAAGGGTGGGAGGATTTGATGACACACGGTGTGTATTTGGTGCTGAAAAGAGCCTATTGTGACAATTCAGTCTGTAAAATAAGCCCCGTCCATGCAGCTGAGTGACAGCTCAGTCCTGAGACTTGCTTGTACAGAAGCATGAGCCATTCAGGTCAGTCCTATATATACAGCTTGACCGTCACTCTCATTTAGAATGTCTCATTTGGCAGCAGAGCAGACACAGGCTAAAAGCCCTACAATACACATTGCCAGATGAGTTGATTTCAACATATTATCATTGCCAAGGTTCCTCGCCACTCAGCATGGTGGAAGGACTTTCCAAGCAAGGCTCCCTCCATGGGATAACAGCAGAGAGGTGTAGGAGAGCATGAAGTCAGGGCCCAGGGGAGGACAATGGGATAGACAGATGAAGCGATACATGGAGAGAAATAAAGGTGGACACCGGGACATAGATAGGAGCTAATAATGTTTTACTGCGTCTCTTCAAATATACGCAGACAGCGGCGGCATTTTGGTGACAGAGCCATTATCAACCAAATTAATTCGTCCTAGAGCGGGAGAGCCTGGCACCGTCGATGCAGTGCCTGATAAACGATCGCCTGTATGCTCTCAGGAGCGTCGCGGGAAGAACCCGAAGGATTTGGTCGCCTAAGCTTTGCCACCAACCAGCCCGCTCTCGCGTGGGCTAACAATTTACTGCTGAGGAACGGGTTTGTTTACCGACATGTTTGTATTGTGTTTGTAGTTACTCACATGTGCTTCAGTTTTGGGCGTCCATAGGGCAGCAAAGTCGTGAAAACACACACACAGCGTTCATGCGATGGAATTGTGTACTGGCTTCACATTCCCACCTGTCTATGATTGTGGCATGTGTTATTTGCTTCAAGGCATTCTGTAAAACACTTCATAAAGCATTTGACTTGTAAAGAAAAGTGCTGGCTTATATAAATAAAGCTGAGGTGATTGGCGGGAGGGACTGGCTTTAGGGTAGCCTTGTAAGTCATTCTCATCCGCTTCAAATAGTCACCTGTCCCCTGTGCCAGGGACCCCATAGGGCCCTCAACAAGCCAGTGTTTGCTATTAACCAGCTAGGCAAGACGTTCATTCCACATTATAATGGTGATGGAAAGTCACATTTTGTAATATACATGTATTTTGTCATGCCACAGCCTAGGCTCACAGCAAAATTTGTCATCTATATCTTAATGACGCCACAGATAAATGTGTCCGTCTGACCTCAAAACTAACAGTTTTTGTCAGAACTTCCTAAATCTATAACCAATATCTTCTAAGTAACTATTTATTCAAAAAGCGGTTACAGGTTATGAGTGATCTTGGTGTGAATACCGGAGTACCGGATACCTGGTAGAGGTCAGCTAGAGGTCATACTAGAAAAAAATAACATTAGTCTGCAGTGATCCCTGAAAGCTAATGTTTCTGTTTGGGACAGTAATATACAGCAGCTGGTATATACCTATCGATATTATTTTGAAATTATTTGAATCGTTTGTTAGCTCATGAGTCACAATATGATGATGGATTAGGTTTAAAGATATACGGTAGTCAGCTGTGGGGTGCTGTGGATATTCTCTTTATGAAATCTATTCTACAAGGTTATGCACTTAAGATAATGAGATAATGAGATGTGCGCAAGGCAAACCTCACACTGCCTTTAAATAGCACACACGCAGTCTGTGTTTTACGACTTACAGTAGGAACAAAATTATTCACTACGTTTAATACATTCTAATAGTTTATACATTATACAACAACAATGGATTGAAAGATGGATATTTTAGAATTCTGTTTTTTCAAGTGGCTGAAGCTTTGGTGGGGCACTTTCCCACCTGCCTTTATGGATGAGCCACTACTGGTATACTGTACTTAACTTGTGCTGCTCATATATGAGACCGGTGTAACCACTTAACCACTTGGTCACTGCTTAAATAAATTAAACTGTAATGTGTGGAGCTTAAACCTAACCTTGTAAATTATCCAGGGCTGGTATCCCACACCTAAGACGTTTCTGTCCCTCCTCGACAAGCACAGTTCAAATGAGTGTCTCCTTTCAGAGAGAGCTGTGTGTACTATTGTGTGTACCCTACCTGCTTAGGGAAATCTCTGGGATGGAGACTCATTTGGATCACAAACAAACATTCTAGACTACTTCCCCTGTCTCTCCCTGTGGAGCAGGATATGAGATGGGGCTGTGGTTTAAGAATGCTTCCCATCACAGATTATACATAATGAATGCCTGTAAAGAACTTGTAAGGAACTCAATGCATTTTGATAATTGGGAAGTTAATTTTGTTTGTACGTTGAAAATCCTTATTCCAATATGCCCTGAACACCTTTTGTTACTAATGTGGCAATACAATTAGGTATTTAATTAGTTGAAAAACAAGGCAGTTGTATCCTTGACAATGTTGGTGTTGATGTTTTGATGTAGACTGTGTTGTTCTGCTAAGACAAAGATTGGTCACATCACAGTTTTGTTCCAGCTGTTCTATTTTATGGGGCTGTGATTTCATATGGCAGTTTTCTGATGTCATAGCACTTCCTGTTGCCAGAAAAACATCTCTCTCTCTCTCTCTCTCTCTCTCTCTCTCTCTCTCTCTCTCTCGTGTCTTCAAACATACACCCTTCCCCAGCAAAAGAACGGCAGGAGGGAGGGAAATCTGGCCGTTGCACAAATTACATGCAGACTTTTTGCATCAAGTGTCAACCCACCCCTCCAAACATGCACACACACACAGCCGTTGGTCCTGCCTGGCCTCAGTTCCAGTAAAGGGAAAGGGAGCTTCAGAGACACACAGCGTGGACAGACCCACATGTGTGCAGTAGTATAGACGTACTATAGTCATTGTGAAATCAACAGTGTTTTATGGTATAGCTAGATACTTTCATCCATGTCTGAGGGAAGACTAAGTATAGCAGAGCACACAGTAATATTATTATATTATGGAGTATTCAATAGAATAGTGTTCTATGACAAAGTGGTTTAATACAGTATAGAGTATTAGTACAGTATGGTAGGGTGCATCTTTTGAGGATGCCAGTTGAGACCTGGGTCAGAAGACTATAGCTGTGCTGGGTGAACGTTGGATCAGATGGAACATGGAGCACATCAGATGGAATATGCATCAGGCCGTGTGAAATATGGATCAGAGCAGCACGGCAAAGACTCCTCTCAGACGCTCCTTCAGCGAGAATGTGAAGCTCTCCACCAACAAGGCCTGGGATGTCTTCTGGAAGAACGCCAGGGAGAATCGTCTCTGGGGTGAGCATCTGTGTCTGTGTGTTGAATGTATACGTACATAAAATACAGTGTATGCGCTCCTGTGTGAAGATCCAGAATATTCACACGTGTTTACCGTTTGTTTTTGTTTTGTTCATATAGTGAGGTCATCTTTGTTAGGTTGGCTGTCTTGAAAGCGTCTGTGTGTGTGTGTGTGTGTGTGTGTGGTCACATTAACTGTTTGATTGATACTGAGCTAGTAAGGATCATGATTATTCTAATATGGGATTACTTAACAGGTCACATTAACCAGTTATATCACCCAGTATACTCAGATATTTGGAATGACACACACATACATGCACACACACATACCAAACAGCCATGTCTTAGACCTTGGCAGGCATTCTGCTCACAGATGATGTCAAATCTCCTGTCCAGTACAGCAATATTTAGACAGACAATGATTCTGATGAGCAGGATTCAAGTCAAGGAGCTGTTAGCCAAGATTCTGCAAAGCCTTAAAACTCCACCAAGGACTTAAATGAAACGCACAGTGTGCTGGAACGTCAAGTAATCCTCTATCCATATGTAAACAGCTCTCTTCTCAAATACAGAGTGTGTGTATGTCAATGGGTGTACGTGTCTGAGAGAGAAAAAGGGAGAGAGAGAGAGAGAGAGAGAGGGGGAGAGAAAGACACAAAGAGGGATAGTGGGATGGAGAGAACTCCACCTTTTTTTAAGGCAACCAAGCCTCCTGATTGGCTTGTCTGAATTACACAATCTCATAATATGTGAAGCGCATGCACACCTTAGAGCAGCAATTAAGTGTGAATAGAGAGAGAAATCACCTTGACAATATTATGATTAGTAGCGTACTATATGTAGACTTAACAAAAACAAAACAGAGTCTGGTCTGATAGGATCATAGAAGAATTATGAACAACATAGCACAGAGCCTTCAATTGTTGACCTATACCTCAAACTAATATTTTTTAGAGAAGGTGTACATTTGCCACCACTATCTTATTACTTGTGTTTTATTAATATTAATAATAATAATAATAATAATAATAATAATACATTTTATTTCTGGATGCCTTTCAAGACACTAAAGGACATCTTACAATGAATATAGGCTAATATGTAGACATAAAAACATCTGATTACTTTAACAGTTTTACTTTGTTAGACCTCATTTTACTTTAAAATATACTAACATTCCAGGACATTCTAGAACGTCGATATGTCATAAACATTTATACAAGGTTATCACAACAATGTGACACATTTACTCCCTTTTTTCCCTGCCTCTTATGCCTCTTCATCCTCCCCTATACCTCCCCACCAGGGAGCAACCCGTCCATCATCGCACCGTCCTAACATTTATGCCGACGGTAAAGCGCTATTATAACTCACGCCCCAAATATGGTCGTCCGTTCAGAAGAGTGCTGTCGGCGCTGCCAGACACACTCTGTGAACTCGCCAGTAATTTCCTTCTCGCCCGGCCGAGTGAGAGTGAGAGAGAGAGAGAGAGAGAGAGAGAGAGAGTGAGAGAGTGAGTGAGTGAGAGAGAGAGTGAGAGAGAGAAAGAGAGAGAGAGAGAGGACTGATCTGTAAACTTTAACAGCATGTTTGACTTGAAGGACAGATTTACGTTAAAGCTAGTAAGTGAGATTAATTTCCACTCAATAACACCCCTTGTGTATACACATATATTCCACCGTGAATCACTAACAGAATGTGTAATATAGTGTGTATTCAAAGTATCTCAAAGAAGATACAGTATATTGATGACTTATGCCGTATATCAGCATGACCGCTCACAGTAGGCCTATTTGTATATGTAAAAATGCTCCTTCCTGGGGGTGGAGCCCTAAATTCCATTGGCCACACACACACACACATTCCATTGACTACAATAAACCATTATTAGGACCAGAAGGTGTAAGAGCACAGAATAAGAGAGGAGATGAGATGGTCAACCAGTTCCTGGCTGGGAAGGAACAGCTTCAGCAGGAGGTTCTTCCTATCCAGGAGCAGCTCAAAGCCCTTCATGTTGAGAGCGTTCATTGTCGTGAGCTGTAAGGGCTCAAGTTCTCCCACAACAGCACCATACAGCAGACCTGGTCTGCACCAGCATTTGAATGAAGCCCTACCTTCCAACACAAACACCATAGAGAAGACCACAG
Organism: Amblyopsis hoosieri; assembly: GCA_027564755.1. NCBI lineage: Eukaryota > Metazoa > Chordata > Actinopteri > Percopsiformes > Amblyopsidae > Amblyopsis > Amblyopsis hoosieri. Next base: position 352 of record JAODUE010052339.1, on the reverse strand, counting down.
CTGGCATGTGCTATACCTGAGATAGGAGGCCCAACCCACTGCCTCTGTTACCCAGAAGGCCCAGGGAGACTGAACTACAACTCCCAGCAGCTCCCAGCAGCAGCAGTGGGGTCAGCATTGGGCAGAGAAACAGCCAGACATGTCATCCACCGTGGCTCTGCTGAAGCTCTGTCTGCTGCATGGACACAGCGGCTCGGTCGCCGCGGGGGGGGGGGGGGGGCCGCCCCCCCGCCCCCCCCCCCCCCCCCCCCCCCCCCCCCCCCACCCACCACACCCACCAAACACCCCCCCCCCACACCACACCCACAACCAAAACCCCAACAACAAAAAAAACAAAAAAACAAAACAAAAA
>JAODUE010052328.1:0-17785 GCA_027564755.1 Amblyopsis hoosieri | reverse complement strand
CTCTGAACTAACCATTGTGACACAACTTGTATTATACATGGATATTTGGCAGTTTCTTCAGGTGCTTCTGTCTTCTGTTAATAAATACACCGTTTTACTGAGCCAATCGCACCTGCTGACAGACGGGCCATTGCAGCTAGCTAGACGAGTGAGTTGTGCAATAGCCTAGAGTTGGCAGGGGGAGGGGGTATGGGGGGACATTACGAACACGCCCATTCAGCCCTGAGCCCTTTGAATGTAGCGTTTTTGTCATAATATTAACACACTTATTTATTTTGTATTATAATTTATTTGGTTGATGTAAATTAAATATATCCCTCTGCAATATATTGGGAATATTTCTGCACCTTGTAACCTCTTTCCTATCTCTTTAAGTCGCTATAGTATCCCCTAATGAACACATGGTTTTCTGTGGCCATACCGTAGGTTAACAAAGGTTTACAACCACTGGCTTATTATGTAACTTGTGTGACTGTTTGTTTGACTGTCCATATTCTCAGTTTGCACCTCTCCTCTCCTCTCCTCTCCTCTCCTCTCCTCTTGCACGAATATGTATCGCTCTCAAGATGAAACAAAGAGTGCGTCCCAACGAAGATGTGAACATGCATGAACATGAGGGTGTGTGTGTGTGTGTGTGTGTGTGTGTGTGTGTGTGTGTGTGTGTGTGCGCGCAGTCCCTCAACATCCTCCTGACGATGATGATGAGCATGCCTTTCCTAAACCACACTGACCATGAATATTCATACACACACACACATTTAAGACGACTGTAGAATTTGTGTGTGTGTATGTGTGTGTGTGTGTGTGTATACGTGAGATCCGCCCTTAGTACTGGTGCAAAATTGATTCAGTGCTCATTGTGTGTGTGTGTGTGCGTAAAGACTTGTTTACACTCGTGCATATTTTCTCAAGTTCCATTGCGCATGTGTACAATAGAGGTCATTGTACAAGGTTAGTGGAGTTTTTTCCTCTGTACCTCTCCTATTTTTCACACACACACACACGCACGAACACGCACGTCAATGCTATCACACCAGAGACGAGATCTAGAGATGGCGTATGTGTGCATGCGTGTGTCTCAGAAGAAGGACCATAGATCAGCAAGCAGGTCGTGTGAACAGATGAGTTTTGCACCACCAGGCAGCGTGGGCCAATATGACTATATTATGAGTAGTACACACAGGCCTGTAATGCCAGGACAGAACTGTACCAAAGATATTGGAATAATAACATGATAGAGCATTGTCATGTATTTCAATGGAAACAAAGGTGGAACGATTCTGGTCTCTTAAAGGTATAGTCAGTTATTGCAAGCTTAATGTAAGCTAATACACTTTTAGTCAAATTCACCAAATATCTCCTCGCATTTCGCTGTCTTACCGTTCTCTGTGCGTGTTGATAAAATCATTCTTCTACACAGCCCTGGCTCCATAAATAGCAACATTAACAAAGTGGCGAACACCGCCATCAACCAAGCCGTAGTGCTGCGCTTTGCTTCACAATGCGTTTCGATGAGGAGGGCCGCGGAGTGGTATTGTTTCGATTTGAGCTCGAAGTTAACAAGCGTTCTCAAAAATGACTTACCCTGCCTTTAAGTGGGTGTGTCACTAACAGCATTTTGCTGTGGAGGCTGACTTGGGCAGTGCCCAGACAGCTACATTTACCATACATGGCTTGAAACAAAGTCAATTTACCCCAAAACAGTTTGCTGTAGAAATACCGCTGTGGCCTCAGATTGATCGTAGCTACTTTGGAATTCATGTTACATACTCAAAATACCCATTAATGTCCCCAGAGATGGGCAATATTATGGTGCACCTCCCCATTGACTTGCATGGAACGCTGAGTTGTTCTGCCCCCCCTTCTCTCTCTCTGACTGTACCGTTTCCACGGCAGCACACAGCGTCAGGAACACAATACAGATACTAGCTGCAGCTTTGGATGGCGCCCCGATGAGGCTTCACAGAGCCCCATGCGTTTTTAATGGGATTTTATTCATACAATTATTAGGAATTACCAGAGGATTCTAGTACATAAACCTTCGTTTATATTTTTTAAATTATGTTTTGATAGACAGTATAGATTAATATAATCAAAATAATTATATTTAACCATTTGTTCATAAATACTTATCTGAGATAACTATTCTGTTCAGAAAATATTTAAAAATAATGTGTTTACATGGCCACAATTGTGTACCTACGCTTTAAGCAAAGTTAGACAAAGAAATGAGGACAATTGCATGTTACAATTTGCATATAATTCCGTACAGCAGGTAGGCGCTTACAACCCTTATAGTCCCACCATGCACCCATGCCAGACCACTTGCCAAACCACAACAAATCTATTTTACAGCTCTGGTCATAACCTCTAGTAGTCAGTTGTGTAGGCTACACATGCATGTGAGGCTTAGTGATGCTGAATGAACAGGATAGAGGAGACATGCAGAGAGGACTCGAACACAGACTAATGTCTCCATCAAAGACAGCTAGATGCATTTATCTGTCAGCTTGGGTCTCTCACAGCTCAGTTACCACATACGCACGCACACGCATGAGCACACGCATGAGCACACGCGCACACACACGCCAAAAGGAAGGTATTAGACACAAACTCATGCAGGCTTTGAGATATCAATATATTCATGCTAATTGCCCTCTGAGCGATATTCTTGTGATGAAAGCAGAAAGCGACAAAGGCGGAAATACACTGAAAGGCATTTTTTTTATTATGAAAAATATAATAGATAAGAGAAGTTCAAGGATTCGAAATAAGTCTATACCAGATGGTCTTATGGCTGCTGAAATTCTGCAGCGTTGTCTTACACACGCATGCACATTCTCCCAACATGTGGACATGACAAGTTACAATGTGTGGATACTTTAGGAATTACTTTAAATGGCAGAGTGTCTACATTGACCTACTGAAAGTCTGCTGAGAGAGCAGGAACTCTTCCAGTGCCAGTATTTACGGGACATTGCCCTGTGTCCACATTTCTAGTTGAAACCAGAGAGGTACAGCACACATACTGTACATGTATTCACATGAAGTTCTGTGTTCAATGTGGTTGGCACCACTCTCTTCTCATCAACATTTGCTACACCTGCCCTAGTCTCGCAGAGCCAGCCTTTACTTACGTAAAGTCTGGGACACAGTGCTGGCTAACTGCGTCAAGATCTGCCTACTTTACAGGAGAGGTATTTTGATTAATATGCACAATTTCCAACTATGTAACTCAATATGACAAAGTTAGTTGTTAAACTCAAACAGAGAAATGTGTTGAGAAACTTACCAATAGGCCTATTGTATAACGATTAGATAAGTAAACTGCCTCACTTCCAGAAAGTCAGTCGAGCTTACAAGGGTCTATCTATCAGACGCTCATGAGTTGCTTATGTGACGTAGTGCTAATAGACGGAAGAGGCTGAGACTACCGGTACACTTGCCCTAGTCTTGCAGAGCCAACCTTTACTTGTGTGAATTCACACAGGGCTGGCTATAGCTGCGTCAAGGCCTACTTGACAGGACCGCTGTTTTGATTGTCATACACGATGACCAACTGCATAACTCCATGACCAAATAGTACGATGAATATCAGCTTCCCCACTTCCTGGAAGTGCTGACATGCTTACATTTGTATCAGTCGCTCAGCACAAGTTGTCACGGTCGTGTCGTGTCACAGTGCGAATGAACAGAAGAGGCTGAGACTACCTCTGCCCAGTGCCCCTATAGCCACACACTATTTAGTTTCAGTGGGCTGGTGAAGAGCTTAGGTGTACATTCAAAGCCTGCTTCAAAATAAAAGCAATAATTATCCTAGAATAGATCATAGTATACAGAGTGTTCAAGTATCTGCTCTAGCTCTCATGTATTCATATACGACGAGCATTACACCACCTTCTATACCTCAATAATGCGGTTCTTCTCAGAAACACCTCTCCCTTCAATGCCAGAAGGTGCTCCCTCTGAAACTCCGCCCCACACACATTGGAAACGCATTGCAGAGTCTAGGATGTTGATGTTTTGTGTTGTCTGAACAAAATTAGTAGCTTTTGCTCCTATCTACAAAGCCAGGGCTGTGTGTAGAAGTACCGCACAGAGCGGCAAGCAAACAGATTGCGGGGAGATACAGTATTTGGTGAATTTAACCAAAAGCGTATTATCTTACAATCGCTTACTAACCCTTTTAAAGCATTACACCAATGCCTTCTGCACTGAATGGAGTATAGGGCTGAATAATTCAGCAACAAGTGACCACAGAGAGTTTAAGTGGCGTCAGGGGCGAGGAGGTGGGGGATCTGTAGTCAGCGTGTAGCCATTGGTCGTTCTGCGCAAACAGGCCCTCTGGGTGGTGGGGGGGTGCAGACAGCCATTCTGACGAGCCGCAGCCATTTACGGAGGCAGGGTGCTGCATGCCCACGCTATTGATGCATGAGGCAGCTTGCACTACACCATGTTGTACGTAGCAGGACAAGCCCTGGGGAACACACACGTGTGTGCGTGTGTGTGTGTGTGTGTGTGTGTGTGTGATGTTAACAGTGATAAGTTACAGAGGCAGCTTCAGGTGCTGGAGTCAATAAAAGCTCATTATCAGAGGGTCAGAGCCTACATACACCACAATACTGCACCTACTCTGTCTTCTTCACATAGGAAGTGTGTGCGTGTGTGTGTGTGTGTGTGTGTGTATGCATGTGTGTACGCGTGCGCGTTGTACATGTACTGTATATGTCCAAGTGCAGAAGGTGTGTATGTGTGTTTGTGTCGGGCATGTACTGTATATGTCCAAGTGCAGAAAGAGAGTGTGTGTGTGTGTGTGTGTGTGTGTGTGTTTGTGTCGGGCATGTACTGTATATGTCCAAGTGCAGAAAGAGAGTGTGTGTGTGTGTGTGTGTTTGTGTCGGACATGTACTGTATATGTCCAAGTGCAAAAGGTGTGTGTGTGTGTGTGTGTGTGTGTGTGTGTCGGACATGTACTGTATATGTACAGAAGGAGAAATGTTTGTGATGTCTTACATCAGTTCTGTTCTTTCTAGCCTGGTTTAACCAGACCGGTCTGGACACTCCATTGCAGATGGTTTCCAGTCGTTGCATGCTAATTGGCGTAGACCTCTGGTCATTCTGAAACTACTAGCAGCCTTTAACAAGTCGGCATTGCTACAATTGTTCATATCACTTCATCTAGCTCTATACCACGGCCATCCTCACACTAGCATGGTATCTAGTGTGAGGATGGCCGCCAGAGAGGCGTCAGAGAGCATCAGTCAATGGAAGCACTGGGGTGGGTGATGACCTGTTATTTTGTGTTGGCTCCGTTTACGATGAGGGAACAGCTGCTGAACGTCAGAGGTTACTTTACATTTATCGTTGTCTTCATGAACAATGCTTATTATGACATCAATCAGATTTATGGCACATTCACGTAATTTGATATGTCATATTAAGAATAATAATGTATTCTGTAAGGCTTTTTTGTGACTTTAGCTTAAGCTTTAGCTGATATAATATGATTATATGATTAGAAGCATAACGCAGCTCATTCCAAATATGCATTTAATGTTTCCAAACACAAAAAAAAAGCAGTTGCTTTATCAGATTGATTGAATTCACTCATTCACGCATTCGCTCACTGTGTGTACTAAATGTGCGCCATCTACAAGGTTTCAACCTGTAGATGGCGCACATTTTACTGTATATGGTCTTTCACCATAGTATGGTCAGCTACACTGAGGTGCACTCTGTGCCCAACCACATTCATTTCGGACAAGAAAAACATCCGTTTGCCGTTGCTGTGTTCAGTCTGGAAACCCTCAATTCAAAAGTGTTCATCACCAGCCCGAGTGCCTGGAAACTCAGCGGTCACCTGAAGTTTCCTAGGATGACAACAAGTGTGTGTGTCTGCTGGTTGTTATTCATTTACGTGAATAAGTGTCTTACCGAGACGAGTGTCGTGATGTTATGTCTAAACTCTGTCGATGAATACTGTTTGTTGGTTACTGTTTATATTACTACTACTCCGTTATACATTAGTCCAATTGTGTGTAAGGAAGTTTGATTGAAATGTATTAGAACCACATGACAAATTATTTTGAATGGAGGGATTCCAAACTGATGCTCATGGCAAAATCAAACCAGAGCTTGCAAGAACAGTATGATATCTCGAGGCTACCATTTAACTGTTTCTGACCAAAAATGTGACTTATTTTCACGTAATGATTGTTCCGTTTAAAGCCGATAACTTTCTGTTATTTATTGCTTGTTAGTTGTGGTTTTAAAAAGCCACATTCTTCATTCCGAACAATCATTATAAGCGGCCATACTTTAGCTCATCTGTGGTGATTATACAGACAAGATGATCTCTCTTCCTCCTTTCTCCCATACTCTAACTAGTCTGATTGCTTTGCTGAGGATATTTAAACATTTTCTGCCCCCCATCAATCTTTAATTACGGCTCTGCTGTGAGATCGCAATAACAACCTTTTATGTTGAATAATGCACCAACTGCAGACTAGAGCCCTCTATAATGCACCTGTAAACGTCAGTCCTGTGTGGCAGCGTGTGTGTTTTTATGTGGCAGCACACGTGTGTGTGTGTGCATGTGTGTGCGCGTGGTAATAGAGATAAAGATTCCCAGGGCAGCTTAATTTCCTCGGCAGAGAGGCGGCACTCCATTGACCCATCTGCCTCCAGCTTTCTAGCAGATCGTGCCGGTCTTCTGGAGGGATGCTGCGAGGTTAACTGCCTTGCTCAAGGGCATACCAGTAGAACGTGTTTGCGAGGGGGCGGGGGAATGGAAAGGGGGGGCGGGGGGGAAGGGATTCGTGGCCATATGGTCCCCGGGAACGTCTGCATGGCAAGAGCTGTCCCTCTGAGGATTGGTGTCGGTTTGGACAAAGCCTGCTGCCCACGCACACACATACACACACACGCCCACGCATGCACACACCCACGCATGCACACACACACACGCATGCACACGCACACACACACATGCACACACACACACACACAAACATACACACACAAAGCTTTCACTGCTTCAGTCTCAAGATTATGGAGAAATCTTTTGTTCATATATCACATATATAACTAGCCACATTTGTTCAGTGGGATTTCATCTGGTTTATTTAAAAAAAAACTTCTCACCTGTCGATTAATTTGTACATCAATACTATGTTAAACTGGCTGAGTGAAATTGCAGGTTATGATTATGGTAATAGAGATATTGTTGCAGGCTGGTTTATTGGATGTGCTGAAGATACGATATGATACGATGCAATATGATATGATACTGTTTATTATATGATATGATACAAGTTGTCCTTTCATTATGGGGCATAGTCTGTCTGATATTTGAACTATAACAGCACGTATAGAACTCTTGAGTAAAGAATCTTAAAGAACATTTGCTATTAGCCTACATACTGTTTTCTTTTCAATAATTCATTGCAAGCGCAGAATTATAACAGGAGCTTTGATAATTAATTTTAGAGGGCTGCTAATTTTGCATACACTTTAGACTACATAAAGACTTTAGCGCGTGTGCTGGCACGCACGCACGCACGCACGCACGCACACACACACACACACACACACACACAAACAGGTTCAAAAATTAAACCACAATTTCATAGACTGTAACTCAGTCTGCATCTTCTTCGTATCTGCTTTGTAGCAAAAGCACTTCCCTGGATCAATTAATATTCTTTATAAATGTTATTATATTGTTTGCTGTGTAATATGATAAGATAATAATAATTTGTTGTTTTCTGTAACTGTTAATGTTCATGCCGATTCCTGTCACACAGCCTAGCCTGGATGCTAGCCCTTAGCGCTAGTGTGTTTTATGCCTAGTCTACATGTACACTAGCCTGGCTCCGCCCGACTATGCTCTCAGCTGGAGATTACAGTCTGGAAACCCTGATCACGTTAGCGCTCGCAGAGCCACCCTGCTTGTGGCCCAATCAGCGTGGGTTAGTGAGACGACGTTTAAGTCCAGCGTGTTTCTAAATGGGGGTAGCTCTAACTAGATGAGGCGATCAAAACAATTGTAGCAACGCTGATTGGTTCAGTGCTGTCCAATAGTTTCAAAATTATCCAGAGGTCTACGCCAAGCAGGAGGAAACGACTGCAAACACTTTCCAATGGAGTGTGGTCAGACCTGCATTATTCACAAAGTGAATATGGTCTGGTGACACCAGGCTACATAGCAATATTTAAATACGTAGCTTTTTCTATGCGGTTCAGTCTTTCATCCACATGTAAACAGTGTATACGATCACTATAGACGGAGTATTGGCAAAACTCTTTCCAGGGTGAAGATATTTAGAAACTCTGTATTCAGTTTTTCACAGGTGTAGACAGGGACATTGAGTTTCTGGCTTGTAATGCAGCTTGTGTGCCACTATCTCCTTTGTTTGACGTCAGAGTGTGTGTGCCATTATATCCTTTATAAGGCGTTTTTCTTAACAGGCTTGAAAGCATGCAATTGCATTTCATGTGGATGGAGACTTTTTCTTAAACAGTGCTGTATGGACAGGATTTGTTTTATTTTTAAACAAAGCAGGAACATCCCTGTCAAAAAAATGTATCCTTGTAAGTGTGGAATAGGCATTACAGTGTCCATCCCTGCATGGTGTAAAAGTTGTTGTGGATGAGTAGTGGTTTATCTAGTGTATATCTGTGAGTGGGAGAGAGAGCGTTGGGAGGTATGGTTCAATGTACTCTCTGAGATTGGAAAAAGGTGTGGGTGATGATTATTTATTACCCGTTTCCCTATTTAATGGTTTAGTAAGTCATTCTGAAGAATAGGTAGGATTGATATTTGATCAAAACAAAAACAACTCCCTTCAATGCCATATAGGGTGCTGTCTCAGAAGCTCCGCCCCACACATTGCAACTGCATGGCAAAGCCTGCGACGTTGTTGTTGTGAGCGGTGTTCGTCCTTTTGTTTGTGTTCCTATTTACAGCCAGGGCTGTGTTTATATATTTTTCAGCATGCACAGAGAACGGTAAGCTATGGAGCCCATTAGGAGTTATTTGGTGAATTTGTCAAAAAGTATGTTAGCTTACAATCACTGACTCTACCTTTTAGAGAGGCAGAGCAGCAGACTCTGAGGAAGCGGAACGTTTACCCCTTCCAGCAGGACTCTAAGCGAGTCACTGTTATGTGATTCACTGTTATCGGTCTCCCGTGAACTGGCAATAAACCGCGCTCAGAGAGAGCTGTGATCAAACCTGGTTGGTGTTGTGTGACACAACAGGTGTCTTCTTCCGTTTGAGATGGGAGGGATCAGCTGCCCCATGGACTGTAGACTGCAGGTTGTAAGTAGCTCAGGGTCTTATTCATGCGAGAGAGGAGGACTGGGCCGTATAATGTGCACAACCCACATATTGTCTGTCTGTGGTAAAGCTATGGGCAGTGACCGAATGAATGAGTATACAATCAAACAGGCCGAATACAGGCCTATTACATTAAAGACAGGGTTAGTTATTCTCGACGGAGCTCAAATCAAAACAATATCTTTCCGCAGAACCGCCCCACGCATTGAAACACATTGAGAAGCCAAGCGGCATTGTTGTTGTGAGCGGTGTTCGCCACTTTGTTTAAGTTCCTATTTACGCAGCCAGGGCTGTGTAGAAGTACACGATTCTTTTTTTCAGCACGCACAGAGAACGACAACTTAGCTAGTAGCGTAATGCCGGGAGTAGGGATGCTCATTTTGAAAAACAATTCTGACTGATAACAGATGCTTGTTAACTGATCATTAACCGTTAACCAACAATATTAAAAAGTTAGCTTTAGAATGTACGAGTGTCTGCAGCGGAATGCCAGAGATAACTGAGCCGTGCTGATATTCTATATAATACCAGCACAAAATTACGTATTATGTATTGTATTATTAAATGAAATAAGCAGTATATGCTACAAGCTAAGCAACACAAACATCAATAGCTGCATTAGATTTTTACTTTGTTTGGGACTGTCACAAGTTAACGTAGAACATGTTATATGTAGACCAGTGTTTCCTCGCTCCACTTACAAGAAATCTGGAGAGGAGAGGGCTCAGTCTAATCTTTGTAAACTTTATTATTTAGTCTACTAACGGCACTTCCAGGTCAATTCACACACGTAAAACAGCACTGTAAAACTTTGCACTTAGCCTGCCTGATAATGTCAGCACAACAATTTGCCTACCTACAGTGTAACAAGTAGGGTAGATGTCAACAATAACTGATGGTGGATTTATTGTTATTATTTGCCGAAACAGAAAAAGTTGTGAGCATTAGAACATTACAGCAACACTCATTTAACTATGAATATGCAAGGAAACAAGCATACATTTATTTGGATATTTCCATTTCATTTCCATTTGTTCAACCAGTGAATAGTCTTTTCAAAAACCCGATTAGTTTACAGCTTGATCGGGTAGACTAGTTGCTTAGTTATTTACATTCATCGAAATGAAATGCCACGTCGGTAGCTACAGTATATTAGTTGGATGCTCGTGTATACTGCGCAGTAAGTTAGCTGCTAGCATAATAGCTTATATGCTATAGCCTGGTACTCATCAGCATGTCGCTTTTCTCTCCGAATCGAAACTTGCCGATGTGCTGTGTGGGATTTAGGTTAGTCTGGTGACCAGTCTGAGACCTGCAGCGGAGAATAGCTACCCGTTCAGAATCAGATCATATGGCAGCGATGTGCGACTGCCGAGCTGCTGCTGAGTCTGCCGACATGCCCCCATGTTTATTTATTTTACTATGCAGCAAAATGTTAACTTTTTAACTGATAATATTAATTTCTTATGGTCAGTTAACGGTTAAACTTGAATATCCCTAGCGAGGAGATACAGTATTTGGTGAATTTGACGAAAAGTTGCAATATCTGACTATCCCTTTAAATATTATAGTGTATAATAGTCATTATAATATTAGCATTGGGTGTCAAAGCCACTGCACACAGAAAACATCTAATACTGTAGTATACTGGTATTTGACAACCTGTGTATAGTGGTATGTTGTTATGACACCTGTGGTTGCTACGGTGTGTGATGTGTGCATTGCTAGTGGCTGTGTAACGCCCTGTATCTCCAGCTATGGTTCCAGGTGTGTTTGTGATCCTCACACCAGTGTGTTGAATAAAACACCACCGCAGACGCTAAAAGCTTCCTGCCAAAACAGTTAGGTCCCTCTGTGTGTGTGTGTGTGTGTGTGTGTGTGTGTGTACGCATGCACGGTAGGGGACACATTAAATCTGCCCAGTGCCTTGAGGTTGCCCAACCGCTATTACATGCACGGATATGTGCACGGGTCTAAACAAACACACGCACGCACACAAATACACACAGGAGTACAAAGGCATTCCTTGTTGACTACATTTTTGTTGTGGGGTTTTTTAATCAACCCACAGTTGTCCCAGGGATAAGGAATATGACTAATGTGCTGCTGTTAAGGGCACCACCCTGTGTGAGTGTGTGAGTGTGTGTTTGTGTGTGCGCGTGTCTGTTCGTGTGACCAGTAGGGAAATCAGTACAAACAATAATCAGTGCCATGCCACAATCACACTGCATCCCCGTTTAGTAAAATATTCTGATAAACACAATAGAAGACCCGTCTGTCAAGCGATCTGTGCAGCTCTCTGCTGCTGCTGTTATCCAGCCTGTCTCTGTATACCCTGTACCCTGCAGTCTTTTTAGAAGACGCTTTTACCCAAAGCGACTCGCTACACTCGCTAACCGTAGCTAGACCGGCCACCATCAATAAGTGTCTTTTGCTGTCGGTCTGTCTCAATTCTGTCTGTCTGCATACATGTATCCCTCTCTCTCCTATACCTCCGATCTCAACCTCTATTAGGCTACACTCCTCTCTCACATGCCGTCTATCTCTTCTCCAGAGAACCTGTCCTCCTCCTCCTCCTCCTCCTCCTCCTCCTCCTCCTCCTCCCCCTCTCTCCACAGCTACTGTAGAACAAGTGGCGCAACGTAGCCACCCGTGAGGAACCTCACGAGTGAAGTGAAATGGCTGCCCCTCCTCCCCCACCCCGCATTATTATTTTACCCCCACGGGGCAGCTTGACCCGTCCCGCTGTCCTTCCTCCCCTACACACTATCAGTCACTGTCTCTGTCTCTCTGCTTTCTCCCTTCCCCGGGGAGATGTTTCTGGTCCCATCTCTCTCTCTCTCTCTCTCTCTCTCTCTCTCTCTCTCTCTCCCTCCCTGCTCTCCTTCATGAGCACTATACTGACACTCAAGCAACTTACTACAGCGGGACTTCTCTACCCTTTGCCATAATGCACTCTCTGCCCCTCTACTCCATTTACCAGTTACCCCCTTCTCGCCGGCCTGTGGGAGCTTGATCGCCCGGTGAGGAGGCGAGAGAATCACGTGTCCCGCTCCGATCTAATCCACTTTACGCGCCAGCGGCCGCACTCCCCACAAAGCCTTTTACATATTCATCATCAGAGCTTGTAGTATACTGCCGAAGCTGAGGAGCTTACAGTGTACTATGTGCCTCTATGGCTTCAGCGGTCCATATTTCAGTCAGTTGGGGCAATGAAGTAGCGCAGTGTGTGCACTGTTCAGGACAGGGATTTGTGTTGGATGGTGTTGTGCTTGATTTATTATGCCTAGCATATACAGTACATTCACATAACCTGCCTGGAATACACAGTAGACCAACATTGCTAGATTTCCTTACGCTGATAATTAGTTTGAAAAACAGTTAAAAGGTGTTCATGGTCAATTTGGATGTCCGTATATCTCCCACCGTACAAAATATGTTGGTTTACCACCCATCTGTACCCTGGGATGTTTGTCTACATGTTGTGTTTGTGTAATCAGGCATTTGCTCTGTTCATTGGCATACATTTAATTGGATAATTTTGCAAATGCCAACACACTGCGAATGTGGCCATCTTTTATGTTTGTTTTATGTAACTGTGTGATGGGGAGGAGGTAGAATCTTGCTTATCCTGTTCATACTGCAAGTTGAAGGCTTTTCATAGCCTCTTTTCTGTGCTCTTATTGAGTTACTGGTCACCAGGATACAGTAGCGTTATATCACAGACACAAAGACAAGATTCTGGACCAAATCTTCTTAAACGCTGACTGCTGGAGGTTTATGACAAAAGAGTTTGATCCGGCTAGCTTCTAGGACCTATAAAGTGACCTGCGTAGGTCAGCCAAGATTCAGTACATGCAAATTGACCCATAGTCAACTCTACTACCCCCATGCAGGCAAAATTAAAGATTCAAAGTGAATCCTGTGGTTCTAAGAAATCCGTAGAGACCAAAAGGTAATCCTCTAGTTTTGATTGATTAGCCTAGCACACTTGTTCTCAAACTGTGGTGACCTACCTGTAAGCATCCTTGAGCAAGATGCCTCACCATTAACTGCTCCCAGTGGTTGGTCGCACCTTGCATGGCAGTAATCACCATCGGTAATAAAATGAAAAGTTCTTTTGATAAAAAGCGCTATATAAATGCAGTCCATCTACTGTTTCACATCAAGGACTCTTTAGGCCTGTGTGGTAAAACGTGATGTTACACTGTCCGCAACAATGCCAGGGCGAGTTTCCTCCTTATTCTTATTATAGGTGAAAAAATTAACAAATAATTAACCAATCAGATGAGGCTATAGCGTCATGCCACTGCCAAACTCTGATTGTTCAGAAGAGCTATGCCGAGAGAGGTATCCTATAACAGACTGATCTCACACAACAATTATCTTGCAGTAACAGAAGATAATAATAGCCTACATGAATTAGTAGTAGGCTAGTACTACTACAACCACCACTACTAGGCTACTAAAAATTATAATGATGAAATGATAATGATGAAAATGTGTTGTCGTCGATTATAATGGCGGTATATTATTTTATGAGGTGGTTACTGGCCTAGCAGAAGCACCCTGGTATAGACGTCAGTCAGTATCTGATGCTGTTAACCATACAGCGTCTATCTGTCTGACTGAACTCTCTACTGGTTTGTGTTATTTGTCAATGGGTAATTTAGGTTTGGCAGACAGTCAGTATAATTGGCTATGCACCAATAAATTGAAGCTAAGATAAAGCCTTATTAGCACACCAACACTACAAAGTTTTCCTTGGTAATTCCTAGAGTAAATTAGGATTGAGCCCTAAACACATTTCAACCAAGCGACAGAATGAATGCATGAATTAATGAACAAAATAATGCATGAATGAATGAATGAATGAACAAATGAATGAATGAATGAATGAATGAACAAAATAATTCATGAATGAATGCATGAATGAACAAATGAATGGATGGATGAATGCATGAATGAACGAACAAAATAATGCATGAATGAATGAACGAATAAATGAATGAATGAACAAATGAATGAATGAATGAACAACAAAATCATAGGCTATGTAACTGAATACACATATTGGCTAAATTATACAGTATGTTAATTAAGTAATGTATTATTTGATATTTACTGTAAATAAAAGTATAAATTAAAAAACAAAAACAAAATAATTTACCCGTGCCTTAAATGGACAGATTTGCTGAAGTCCCGGAACAGTTAGGAAACAGAGAGTATAGCCTATGAATTAATTCTACATTAGTGCGCAGCCCCATTCCCAGCGACATACTGCGATGAGTTCAGATCAGTATGGTTACCAGCACACCAAGGTGTCCTGTACTGTGGGTTGGTGGGGGGTTGTTGAAGAGGGGTGCCCATGACATTTAATCTACTGGGAAAACTTCACCGCAATGTCACAGTGCGCCCAAAAGATACCTACCTACCGTGCATCTGCAAACTATTACCAGGTTTTTGTAGAGATGCCTCTACTGTAACTGTAATCACACCTGAACCCCCCCCTCTACCCCCACCACCTCCCAGAGAGGAAGAATTTCAAGATGCAGTGTTAATGGCCTCGGCGTTCTCAGTGTGTATATGTAAATAGCCCTATTGAACCTGAGAAGTGAAAGCGGTGGTCTGCGGAACATTGTGCTGAGAGAGGGGCCCATTTAAAATGAACGACCAAACTTTGCCGACTCATTGTCAGCTAACTTCAATACTGATGTACAGCAGCGCTAACACACACAGCTGGAGATCCCTCCATATATTAGTAGACTACAACAGCGTTGATGCACGTATCTAAATGCAAGGTCATTGGACCAGCATAATATACAGTATGTGACTGCTACCAACATTTTTTAAATCTCAGCAAGCACAGCAAGGTGAGGGAATAGTTATTTGGAAGATCTTGAAAGCAAAGACAACATGAGAACGGTAAGCTAGCGAAATGCTAGCGAGATATTTGGTGAATTTGTCAAAAACTGTATTAGCATACAATTAGCTTGCAATAGCTGACTATACCTTTAATGAGCACCTGCTCTGGTCTATCCTACCTCCACCAGAATAGGAGAGGGGAATGTTTTTAATGTTAAAAATAGCTACACAAGCAATTTGACCAATTTATATCAAAGCAGAGAACAAACGCACACATGCACATTTATGTGTGTGATTAATGCCAATGTAATCACTGATGAAGCAATGTGGGACATCAAATTCCTCAAAAGTTGCTTTACTTTATCTGTACCTGAGAGGAAAGTTGTGCAACTCTTCACAATATCTAATAAGGCAGATGTGTAAAGATCACAGCCGAGTCTGTCTGTAGAGCACAGAGCCTCGACATCCTCATGCTAATTGCTTGTTTGTGGGAATACAGTCAGTGGCAAGTCATTGGCCTATACTAGTAATGGTGGTGCTCATGACACACATCATGTAAAAACGTGCTCTGATGAATTCTAATTAGCCCGGTAACTCTAGAACTTAACATAGCCTCGCGAGACCATCCTGATCTTGCGAGCTTTCAGTTTCGCCGCGAGCATCAGTCTGGAGAGCTTGGAAATCGAGTTGATTCAGGTCGGTAAACCTTGTGTGTTGCCAATCAGTGTCGTAGTTTAGCTACGGGCGTGGTTTAGGTGTGATGTAGGAGACTTGGAAACAAAATACTGTATAGCATCAGTTTTATTAGAATTTATAATAAAATATCATATTTAGAAGAGCAAAAGGCTTTTCTCAATGGAAAATATGTTTTCACTCCTCCCTCCTTTTCTACTGCAAGAGTGGATAACAGACTCGCTGGTTCACAGTTTCGTCCAATCACATGCAAACTGTTTTTCCGAAAGCCCCTGACTTCTTGAGCCGTCCATTGAATCCGTTTCAATGGACGGCTCCCCAGATGGATGTGTCTAAGGGACACATGTATCTGGTCTTGTCAGGTTAGATTTAGCAAGCTCCACCTAGATGTTTTGCTTCACATTGAATGTCAGTCTGGGAACTCTACATTCATAAGCTGCTGGTTACAGACATACAGACCAATCAGCATGCAGGTGTGCATGGGTATAGCTCTGATTGGTTGAAGGTGGTCCAATCAACTGTCATGCACACATGCAAGACTACTCTATAAATGTTATCACATCATGTTGCTATAAATGAGGCCCTAATAAACAGTAATGAAGTGGAAGTTAGGATGTCGCACAAGTTTGCTACAAGTTTGTGGTGTGTGATATCTAATATACATTCAGTTTATTAGATATCACACACCACAAACTTTGTGTGAGGAAAACAGCACAGAATAGACAAACAGAATAGACAAGTGATGCCACATTTACAGATCTTGCATCGCTAGCAATCGCCATGTCAGCAGCCCAGGAGTGCTAACAGCTTCATGTATGGTTTCCAGAGTTAGCAACCTTGTCATGCGCGCAGCCAGATTCAGTTAATATCTGCTACAGAAATAGCTTCAATTGACTTGATTAGCGCACTCGGTACACTGACGGAGAGAGTCAGTGATGTTGGAGAGCACATTGCATTCACCGACCAAAGCCACCGATATTATTTAGTTAATTTCAAGGCCTGTCGACAATATAAACAGACATCACAAAAATATTGTCAGAAACATGTGAAAGGCAATCAATCAACATAGAAAAGGGAGAGGAGGCACACATTATCTCCCTGATACTGACCTCAATTACCAGACAATTTAACCCACGCACTTGTTCCTCTACGTTTCCCTTTTCATGTTAACAAGCTGTGAATTAGCTGACAGGGGGCCCTCTTTGTAGCCTTCTCAATTGTTTCACCAATTATCTTCCCTGCTACCACAAGCCAACCACCCGTTGTCCCATTTGTGTCTCTCTGTTTCCCTAATATAGCAGATACTGATTGGGTGGCTGCTGGCTGTGGGGACTTCCTATTGGCTCTCAGCTTCATTATAGAAGATTATGAGTGTGCCTGTCCCGTGTGCTATAATGCCTGATAACTGACAGGTTGATCAACCATGGCTAATTAGTTGTTTTTGCCTTTGATGGTTTTACCTTTGAGGCTCGATTTTATAGCGCCTCATCTTTTGTGTAATTTGTCTTCTATAATGTATTTATTTTCATTCTGTTGAAATGACACGAGGTGTATCATTAAGCAGGATAAGATGTGTGTTGTCCAGATGTGGGTTGAATAACACACCCACACACACACACACCAACCTGGCAATTACAGTACACCAAATCGCAATAAAATGACACTTTATTGATCGAGAAAAGAAACCTCACGTTACAGTGGCCTGGCCTTGGTCATTCTAATTATAGCATGTTTTTGTTCATTACTGTGGTATACACGCACACGCGCACACGCACGCACGCACGCACGCACGCACGCACGCACGCACGCACACACACACACACACACACACACACACAGCGCGATTTTCCCATGTGTACTAGCAAAACAGAACCACACACTCCCTAG
>JAODUE010052297.1:0-40490 GCA_027564755.1 Amblyopsis hoosieri | reverse complement strand
TATAGGTGCTCCGAAATGAGACTGACCTATAATTCTCAATTGAATGATCATTATTTCCCCACCAAGATATAAGATGTCTGGAACAGAGCAATAGTGTAACTGGCAACCATTACTGCTGAGAGGGCTCGGTGCATCACAAGCGTGAGGCCATTAGCATGCTCACAAACTATCCCATAGTCTTGATTTAGCTTAACCTCACCAGCCTCTCAACCAGGCTGCTGGCCTCCACTCAAGCAGACCCCCTCCTCTTTTTACAAGGCCCTTCAGCGGCTGGCTGGTTGCTAGACAATGTGCTTGGTTATGTGGGTTATGTAAAGACCCTCTTGCGCACAAAAGCCAATGTGGCCGCTGTTATGTGGTGCTCTTCAGAGGCCCGGGTCAGTTAGCAGAAGAGCTCTGGTGCTAACACTCCAAGTTAAAAACGTTTGCTCTTCAATGTATTTACTGAGGGGAAGAGAAGAGGAGAGGTGAAAAGAGGAGGGGAGGGGAGGTGAGGTGAGGGAGGATGGTGAATTATCTTCTACTTGCTAATTGCTCTTTCCATTCCCACCCCACTTTCCTCTGAGGTTTAGATCACCCTCTTATTGGCCAGTGGATGTATTACTGTATTGGACGCATTATTGGGCAACAAATGTGTGTATGTGTGTCACAACATTGGTAGCACACACACACACACACACACACACACACACACACGCACACACACACACACACAGTTAGGTTTCCTATTGATGTATCCAAAGTCTGAGTGTGTTTGCAACTATACATTTCCATGTGTGTGCATGCGTGTGTGTGCGTGTGTGTGTGCGTGTGTGTGTGTGTGTGTTAGGGTGCACATGACTATGTACAGTAGGTGTGTGTGCGAGCGTGTGTGTGCGCATGCATTCGCATGCATGAGTGTGTGTGTGTGTGTGTGTGTGTGTGTGCGAGCGTGTGCGTTAGGGTGCGCACGACGACTGTGTGTGCGTGTGTGCATGCGTGTGCAATGCGTGCATGCGTGTGTGTGTGTGCATGGTGCAGCGGGGGACAACAGAGAGCAGCTGCCCTAGAGCAGTGACATGGCGGTAAGCCACACACCTCAGACACACCGCTGGTCTGCTCTGACGGTCAGCTGGAGGAGGCAGTGAGGTGAAGCCAGCCACTGTGTCTACAGACTGCTTACACTGAAACACACCCACCCGCACACACACACACACACACACACACACACACGTCTGTGTTTGCCCTCAGCACCACACCGTACTCACAGTGAGCAATCAGACTGACCACATCAAGATGCCAATAAACTGTTGCATTATGGGAAGTCAATATTTCAGTTTTAAATTCTACCGGACAGGGGTAACTTTAGGTGATAAATGTAATCACTATGATGACAGCTTTAAAACATGCTCAGGGACATTGTCACACTGTAGGCTAACCTTATAGAAGAGACAGCATATTCACCACACACAAACTGCCCGACGACACTTCTGTGCATTGGAAATTAGCCTGCATATATAACTATTTTAAGATTTTAAAACAAATTTAAATATAACAATAGAGTAATTAAAAAGACACACTTAAGTTTATAGTCATAACTTACAGTAGAGTAGATCATTTAATGTGATTATTCAAAGGCTCCAAATTTATATTTTTTTATGTTATCTAATACAGAAGCACTTTCCTCAAATTAATTACTCTTTGAAGATATACTGTATAACTTTCAGTCGATTGTCAAGATGCATGCAAAGTGCAAGGTTAATGTGAACTGCACACTAAACACCACCACACCGGTGATGTGCATATCTGTGCTGCTTGTTGTCTATTTGCAACAGTAAACAGACAGTAAACATTGTATAACTGTTCTGCTGCTATCCCAGAAAGGAGTCTAAACAAGGTTTGGGTTCCTTTGGACAAAAACTTAAGAACCTGGCCCATTGAGAACCCTTAACAAACAGTGAACATTGAACTAGTGAACACACACACACACACACACACATACTAATTCTGACACCCAAATACCCATATACACACATTGAGGCAGGCTGGAGCATGTGTGGTTGGAAGCAGACATCCCTCTGCCTCCAGGCTATGATCTATCTCACAGGACGCTGTCGTGTGAGTTAAGACAGCCAGAGGAAATGCTCTAACAACTGCACTTACACAGGGTGCTGATCATTTACATCATGTTGGTCTTATACTTACTTACTTACTTACTTACTTACTTACGCATTATGCACAGAATAGATGTTTACGATAATACAGGTCAATGTACAGTATTTGTATACTTCTCTTTAACCATTCTTGTCCCTTTACATTATAACACAAGTAATACTATTGACTACACTACACTACTAACGAGTGTTAGTAGTGTAGTGAAATTGACCTGAATTATTGTAAACACAAGTGTAGGATATGTACAGAATTACATAACCCCTAAACCTTGACAGAACTCTAAATACAAATTGTTTGATCACCATATAGATGGGATAATGGGTTAAGATCAAATGTTGCATTTCCAGAATTCCCTTTAACCTTTAACATCTCATATCTTATGAAAAGCTGCTTTAGGCCTAAGTGCGGCAAACAGCAGCACTAACATCTAAAACACATTTACAGTTAACCGAAAAGCTTAGGCAAGCCTATGCCAGACAATGTCTAGCGTGAAACAACATCCGAGGTCTACATAAAACTCACACATGCACACGCCCATAAACAAATGCACACTAACATCCACTCAGTGTAAATGTGCTTACCACACTTCTGTTCCACAGCTGTGCATGAAGACAAGGGTCAATAAATAACCACTCTCAATAGAACCCTGTGGGTTTTAATGTTTGGAACATCTTACAGGCCAGGGATTGTTCTCTACAACATGAAAAGCCCCTGTTCATGTCCAAAATTACGCTTACCACAATAGCAACACAAAGAAGGTAGGTGTCAGTGTGTCAGCGGACTGCAGCCTGGTAATAGACTACAGGTGGCAGCTAATGAGGGCCAATAAATGTGCCACAGCACAGCAACTGTATGACCCAACCTGACTGGAAAGAATGCCAGTGAACAAAGAGATTCAAACTGGGGAAAACAGAGCATTTGGGAAAATACAGCAGGTCCCCACAAAGCGTTAGCCTGATGCAAAGTCATCACTTTAAACAAACCAGCCATGGGACTTGAATAACTTTTTGTTTTAACTTTTTCAGACTGAGACTGAGTCATATTGGACTCAAGTGTGATGCGTATATTTGTCATTGTATGTCATCTTATTTCTGTAGTATGTCGTACAAGGACCTACAATCCAATACTGTCAGCATAGTGTGAGTGAGAGTTTCACCAAACTATATGTTGGGAATCGGTGGGACATGGCATGAACCCGCTTTCAGAAGGTCTGGTTAGTTATAATAAACGAACCCATGATTTCCTGCCGCATACGAATCTGTTCTGTCGCATTAGTGATTCGATCTTGCTCCGTCATCTACACGGCATCATTACAGCGTGTCAGAAGTTGTGTTTCGTTGATTGTTCATAGCAACAAACCAAACAGAAATTAGAACTATCTGATTGGCCATTGACTGCTTTCAGAAGCGGCCCAGAAGCGGCTTCTATCAAAGATAGAACAGTTGCCTATTTTTAGCAGAGAGGCTTCTGGGGCGCTTCTGGGACACCCTGCGGTTCTTTGGTAGGTTCACTTTCATTGGCTAGAGCTTTGTGACGGAGCCGGAACACAACAGAGTACAGGGGTAAAGGTGCCATATTTGGCTTCAGACCTTATGTGGGTGCTTTATAATTAAATATAAATGAAATATAAATGAAATGATGTGGCTAAAGCAGGGCCAGACAAAATTATCTAAAATAGGTGTTGCGATGTTTGGCCAGGTGTGTGTGTGTGTGTCTGTGTGTGGGTTGGCGAAATGAGATGCACCCCTAGAAACAATAGGATCTAGATAGGGTTCTGATAAGCTTGTCAAAACAGGTGTGCCTCTTCAAGTAACTGGTCATTAAGCAAACATTTAAAGACCAGTGTGCCCTTAATCCATCAGAACATGTATCATGTGATCATCATTAAACATTAAACTATACTGCACTCTATGTTTGTATAATCACACTGGCCTTTGAAAGAGATGTGAGCATACAACATGGGTGCTACAGTGCATTCCACAGCTCACACAATAATCTGAATCAATAGCAGTTGATGTATTTGTTTCAAATGTCATTTGCAAGTGTCTGCGATGTTGTTAGCAAAGATATTGCATCAAAGAAGAATGTAAATTAGATACACCCTACACAACAGCAAGCAAACATCAGTGGCTTCGTTTTACAGTAATCTAATATAAGGGAAAGGGAATACTATTCATGCAGATAGATTGTCAAGCAGATGTCATTTTATATTTTCACACTGATACAAATAGTAAGAAACGCCATGACACTTTACTGTATCAGCTCTAAACCCCACCACCACAGACAGAAGATATTAGATTTGCAAAGCTCCTGTTATACGGACCTTGTTTTTGCCCATGTTGTATACGGTAGTTGAGTGACATGGAAGCCTGACAGAGCTTGTATATAATAGTCGAGGGGCGTGTCGGTCCCTGCTGACCCTGGGTCTGCTGCTAGCGTAAGCCTGGCATAAAGGCCCAGCATGGTCCCTCCACACTGACTGCAGCTGAAAGACCAAGAAACTCCCTCTGCCAGCCTCTCCCTTTCACCGTCTTCTGTTCACACACACCATTAGATGACGCACACGCACGCACACACACACACACACACACACACACACACACACACACACACAAATGTCTCTATCCTGTCAACTAAAACCTTCCTCAAACTTGTAGCAGCAGGTGTGTCCCAGCCGTTAGCCTGTGTCTAGCAGGCTAACGCCGGCTAACGCTGTTCTGAAGGGTAAAAAAAGACGCGTTGAGCGAGAACAGAAGGAGAGATTTCCAGTCGATGCATGACTTGGAGGAGGCGGAGGAGAAGGGGGACGGGAGGAGAAGGAGGTGACGGAGAAGGAGGAGGAGGAGAGGACAGAAGCTCAGGACCTGAAACAACAACAGCTGTTCCAGCCACCCAGTCATCCCGCCATTTGTCTCCTGTGCAACAGCAGGTCATCTCACGGTAGGAGGACCCCAGGTTTCACTGCCACTGGGACCCATTTCGCCTCGTCAGCGTTAGTGAATGCTTAATAGCTGTAAGAACCAGGTGGATTGGACTGTTTTAAACAGGGGCTACAGTCCCCAGCGCATCTTGACCAACATTTTGACAGATGCCGCAAGGTTTGGTTACAGACAGACACCCTCTAGTGCATACGCTTAGATGTACACATGCAGTAATTGATGCTCTCATTATGTGACTGTTATTGTGAGCCTCCTACAACAGTAGCCAGGTCCAGTGGCATCAGCCTGGTGTGAATCCCACCACTACAGACATTACAACCTCATCCACCCTGTCACAGCATAAAAGAGAGGTGAGAGGGCCCTGTCTGGAGAGAAACAGCATGCTGGGAGCTTGGTGTGTGGTCAGCAACATTGACTAGTAGCCATGATATAAGAAAACAGCAAGTTTGGGGGGTTGATAAATGTGTGATGGTGATAAAATGTTGTTGAAAGTTTCATTTTTCTTTTTCTCATCTGATGCCAAGTTTAGCAACAGGATATTCATTGTATATATTGCAGTTAAAGGCAGGGTTAGACATAGAGTACGCTTGCTAACTTTGAGCTCAAATCAAAACAAACACCCTCGGAAGCTCCGCCCCACACATTGTTGTTGTGGGCGGTGTTCTGCACTTTGTTTATGTTCCTATTTATGGAGTCAGGGCTGTGTAGAAGTACCAGATACTTTTTTCAGCATGCACAGAGAACGGTAAGCTAGCGTAATGCAAGGAGATATTTGGTGAATTTGTCAAAAAATCTATCAATCAATCAATCAATACTTCTATCTATCTGTCGTCCATCATCGACACTTGTGTGTATAGAATGGAGACCATGTTTTGCTGCACACATATTATACATTACAATCATGCGTTACTACACTACAGCTCGTGTTGTTAGTTAGGGGCTACCAGGAAGTCTCTCCTTGTGCCGTTAACAGGCCCAATCATGTAATTGAGGAGTGGTCTGCAGTTCTGTGCAATAGGGACCAGATGTAAGCCGTCGTTCAGGCCACGATAACTTACAGTGGGGTCAGCGGGCCCCGTACCGAACCCCGGTCCTCTCTCCCCCACCCACCCACCCACATGCAGTCAGACAGGCCCCCTTTTCTTTTTCCTGTAAATAAAGGCTGAATGGTTTACAAGTCTTCCAATAACTGTAATTCTTTCAGAGTGAGTTAGTACACCAATGAATCAGACATGCAGTCTGTGTGAAGGAGCCTACATTTACCAGATACTGTGGAAGACCTGCTAATAATAATAAAAATAATAATAGTTATTATTATTACTTAAAAAATACAGTAGTAATGCATAAACACCAAAGAGTCTGAGAAGAAAATCTGATCATGAATTGTGAAATATGCGTATGATTATTACACATATTCTAGTACTGTTCTGTAAGTGTATAATTATTTCTGTGAAATGTCTTTCAAATTATATTGTAATAAGTATAAACACATTTCTATATTTTAATCTTAAAAGTTTTATTACAGTACACAATCTTAATCGTAATCTTCATGCGCAATGATAACATGAAAACCTACGTATACCACGGAGGTCCAGCTCCAAAACCAGCTCTACATAGTTGTTGTTGCGTGAGCTACTCTGCCTCCATTTAAAACATGGGGGAACCAATGTGAAGGCTAGATGTGAGCCTAGATCTTACTCATGCTGAGCAAAACAAACAATAAATGCTGGCACGAAACATAGGAGGAGACAGAATTATGCCTTATCTGATCAAAGTCCTTGGTTTTAGGAGTGAATTATCTTTCATATTGCAAATAAGGTCTACTTGACTCTGCATGCCACAAATATTTAAAATACTGTTATTTATTTTGGCTCGACATAAAGTTAATTGAAGATTTGTTTGAATTATCTGAATGCAGTGAAGAACTGAAATTCTATCGAGATAAAATCTCACGTGCACATCGACACACACGCACACACACACACACACACATGCACACACACACACACACACACACACAGACGCACACACACACAACACCACAAACAACTTTTATACTTCCGGCTCCTAAAACATTCAAGAACTCATGCAAGCATACATATCTCCTCCATGAATAAATAAACCAATAAATCAATCAATAAATAATTTTGTTTGTTGAACGTCTTGGCAACTGGGCTTCCCATATGACCAGAAATAAAACATAGATAAAAAGTGACAGCCACACATATAATTACAGGATATTTTAACAACAGCTAGATTAACGTCTATCAGCAAAGCAAATATAAACAAACAAACCTTGCAAACCTAAAACAATTGTGTATTTTTTTTCTATAAATTCCATGGCTGATAGAAACTAAGCAGAGATTTGAACAAAGTCAGATGGTGTAGTTTAGCTGTGGAAGCATGCAGGCATGGTCCCAGTCAGGACAGTTGCGCTGTAAATGTGTTCCAGCAGGAAAAGCGAGGCAAGCAGTCTGGAGTCGGCAACTTTCCCCTGCTTCAGCAAGCCCTCCCTCCCTGCAGCCCACCCAAGAAGAAGCCCATGGGCATAAATTTGAGAGTTTGACTCACTGTGGATTTAAAACAATCTGCCTCTCTTTCCCTCCCTCTCTCTCCCTCTCTTTTTCTCTCTCCTTCTCTTCACTTACTATGAACATTTTCTCTGGTTCTCCCTCGTTCCGTCTGACCCCTCCCTTTCCAGCAAACCCCATGGTAATGAAAAAACAAAAAGAAAGACTTTCTCATCGCATGCCAGTGATATTATTTTTCTAAAGACTTAATTAGGTTTGTCTTTGCACTGAATGTCCACAAGCTATACTTTCGTGCTGCATAAGGATTTCTTTCTCTCGGATGCTTACCCTCTAAAGAAGACAATAATAAAACTTTGCAACTTTAATTACACAACACACAAAACACAACCTTCCAGGAGTTGTTCTCCTGCAGGAAGCTGTTTTCTCAATAACAACTTGGTTTGAAAGTAGACCACTAGTGTCCATTTATGTTGTCATGTACCAGAGGGAACACATAACAGTAAACAATATTTTATGCTATACAGAAAGACAACAGCCATTTGGTTCATTTCAGTTTAGGTTATCACAAAAACCAAAACACAAGAATACCACGTCACTTTGAAGAGTGTTTATCAAGTCGCTATACTTTCATTCTCAGAAGTGTCTTTTGAGGTCAGATTTATCAATCAACAAACAAATGACGTAAAAACACATGATTCAAAATCTTAGATTAGATTATGATTAGATTAGATTATGAACTAGGAACAGAACAAGGCTATGTCAAGTCAGTTGACCATATTGCACACTAAATTAAAGTACAATTATGGCTATCTCACAAATATTCTTCTGGAAAAACAAAAAACAAAATAAAAAAAACAACTACACTAAATTGGAGAATATGAGATTAGTTTAAAAAATAATGTAATTAAATAAAACAAATTTAAAAATGTTTTACCAATAAGAAGAATGGGACTGATCTTAGTCTCATCTAATGCCAGCATACTACTGTTCCTGTAAATATAACTTGCTGTATTTGAATTTAGGATGGAGTTACCTTTGCCTCACAACTTGGCGTCTCATTGACAGCGTTGTCTGCCTTTGGCATGCAGTGGTAGTAAGTCATGTGTGTCTCACAGCCATACTTCCATGTTTTGGCATCTGATCTTAACATCTGTCTTAACATGGCATCAGCCAGCCTCCCTAGCTCCTATTACTGTTAACATGACAGAACAGAGTAGGCCTTTACAAATGTATGTAAAATTGTCAGACACATACTGTAAAGAGGGGAAAGCAGTGGTTAGAAATCAGCAAATTACAGTAATGCTGTCGGAGGTAGAAAACAAGCAAAAAAAAAAGTGGGAGGAAATTCTGAGAAAAATGCTGCACATAAACAGAATGATTGTCCTGTCTGAGATCAAATAAGAATGCATGAATAGAATATTCCCTTACAGGTGAGGCATAAAGCTAGTCTTGTTTTCTTATGTTTGATTCTGCCTTTGCACTACAATAAATATTAACCCTCATGTCCCCCATATGGCCAAAGGGACAGTGCACACATACATAATGTACATTCTGTCTGACTGTGTCTACAATATTATACAATTAAGTCAGTTCCCACATCTGCTCCTATATTGAGAATGGGTGTGTGGAACTGGTTTGGGTTAAAATGGCCCAGGAGGACATCTGCAGCCGCAAGATCTTTATCTCATCTCAGATAACAGAGTTGCAGTAGGAGATGCCCATCATATTATTCTCATGTCTGTCCACTTGCAGCTTCCTTTCTGTTTTTCCTTCCCTGGCTTACGCCCAATACTGTACCTCTACATCTACTGTGTTCTGCTACCTCTATTCCTATGTTTCAAGTCAGATATAATCATCCCAGCCATAATGTAACAGCTTACCACATAAATCCGAGTGTAATGCAGTGACTAATATACATGGCACTGAAGACTACACAATTGTCTCTGTCAACCGCGAGTAGCTTGAGAGATGTGTGTTTTGTTTAATAAATCTGGTCATTCGGGAACTTAGAAATAGTTTGTGGTAAGTAACAATAATTATCCTGACTCCTGCGTGGAGGAAAAGCAAAAGATGGTAAATAAACGGTGTTAGCAAAGCATATGGTGTAGCAGCTCACACAGCCACAAACACTACACTTCCTGCCTAGCCGGTAGTAAAAGATACACTGCGTCAGGGTTCTAACCAACTAGCAGAGGTCAAAGGGAAGCAGGCAGTAAAGCAGACGACCATAGGACGCCGAGCTGTAATTACAGCGATGATGACGGCACCCGAGTGCGTCGCGGCCATGGAAACCGAGGGAAATAATAAACATCGCCTCCTCTTCACTTTGGGTCTGCCAAGAGACAAGACCACGTGAGTCATCAACTGCAGAGAACACACACATTGCTGTATGTAACACACAAACACAGGTTTACAGGTATGGAGGATTTATGGCCGAATGATCTGCTCACACACAAGTACTGTTAAATGTGCTCTGTTAATTCAAGTTTACAATAATTAGAGTTATAAAACTTCCGGGGTTAGGATTTCACATTATGTCAAAACAGCTGCTAACTGATGCCTTGTGAAGAATGCAGGGAGCCGGCCTACAGAACAGTGGATACCTGCCGTTTCTCAAACTCACAGTGAAGCCTGGTGAACATATCCTAATTCCGCCTTTAGTTCGGATCTCATAATTACGACCTGTCACGCTTTCAAGTCAGTGGCCGGAGATCTATCACGCAGGCCAATTAGGAAGCAGCTTGCAGCTTTAAAATAAACTGACCCCCTATCAAAAACATTGTTATTGCTGATGTTTTTTGAAAAAGAGAAACGTTAGGGGATTAAATGCCCCCCCCATGGCAAATGACGTTCAGAAACCACGTTCACTTAAATCTAACTTTTAGTTTTCTGAAATAGCTTGTTGATGCATTGTCATATGCATATGAATGTATGCCTACTACAGCACGCTAGAGCCCGTTCACGCCTTTTTGCATTCCTCCATGTTTGTAGTACCATGTAGCCTACCATCTCACATAACTGCAACTCGGGTACCATAGAGTTTCCCAGTTCTGACTTTGTTTGACCGTTCATGTGCTTGGAAGTCCTAAATAATATATATACGATAGCACGTGAAGGCACCACAATGTCTCACCTCTCACTCCTGACTGACATACAGTATGTCTTGAGAGACCTCTGATTGCAGTCTCATTGTTGCAGGCCTGCAGAGCCAGCCATTCACAGTCTCACCTGGATCCCATTAGAGCTAGAGTTTGATTGATTTTTAATATTGACCACATGAGACGATGGTCACAAACACACTCACCCACACACAGATAAATGTATCAAAAGCCACCACCCTCATTCAAAGGGAAGGAGGGAATATGGGCGGAGCATTAACTGTTAGTGTAATTTTCAGTGTGTTCCTATATGTCTCAGGCAGACACACACAATCTTCAGGCATACAAGCTTTATAATATAATGTGCTTCAAACGATGGTCAAACGTCCAAGACAGCTAGGCAATCCTGCCCCACTCATTCAGTCTAAACTCATGTGAGGCGGTAGCCCAGTGTAGCCAGACCCAAAATTCACTTCATATGGTCTTGATGCTCCATTGGGGATCGTTTACAGTCGTTGCTTCCTACTGGGCATAGATATTGGGTTCATCGGTTCATTTTGAAACTTTTGGAGCAGCCTAATCAATCAATGTTGCTATAACTGTTTAAGTATCATTTCACCCTGCTGGTTGCTGATGCTAAAATGAACAGGGTTTACAGATTATAATCTCATTGTAAATTGATCTGAGAGCCATAGTTAGACATAGCCAGACTAGTAATGTGGTGGTATTAGATTAGACGTACAGGTTTCTTCAAGTTCATACTATTTTTGTCTTCATCTACAGAAAATGGCAAATGTTAAAACTGCATGATTATTGCACAGGTGTGCCTTGGACAGGTCACAATAAAGTCACACAACACAATGCCACACAAGTCACACGTTTTCAGGGAGCGTGGAATTGGCATGCTGACTGCAGGAACGTCCACCAGAGCGGTTGCCTGTGAACTGAATGTTTATTTCACTACCCATAAGCAGTCTCCAACGTTATTTACAAACATTTGAAAATATGACTATGGAACATCCATAGTTCAATGCCAAACAAATGTAATTTTTGAAGATTACATTTTAGAGCGGCCTTTTATTGTGACCAGTTCAAGGCACACCTGTGCAATAATCATGCAGTTTAAACAGCATCTTATGCCACACTGTGGTTCAGGTGAAGCGCTGATTAACATGGATTATTGGAATTTTCATTCGTCAAAAGATTTTTATTAAATAAATAAAAACATTTAATAGAAATCTGAAAAAGTCTGAAATATTTGAGCAAATATTATAAACGTGTTTCTAGTAATTGTTTAATTTCATCCTATGTTTTCTTAATAGTGATTATCCATTGAACACAAATCACTTTTAGTAATAAATGGTCAGATGTTTGGGGGGTAAAATGCATCTTTGTGCTATTGTAATTGCTTTTTGACACAATCTATATCCAAATTAAATCACTGTCACCCAAATGGGTAGGACTGGTTGCATTATGCATGACCTGCGGCTAATGCCATTCAAGATGTTCAAATGTCTAATGCTTTTGCCCTATGGTGTCAGACCACTAGTTCAGCCCTGACATTACTCCTCCCCCGCTCCTGTTCTCCTTCCCAGTACAGAACTATGCATTTAGCAATACATTTGGAGGAGGCTTTGTGTATGAAATTCAATGATGTTACTGGTGCACTCTGCTCGCACTGCATTTGAGATAGGCAATTTGCCAAAGGAGAGCAATTGTTATATGACAATTGTTACAAGATGTGGGGAAAATGACAGTTTTAGTTCAACTATTAGTCGTAAGGCTTGGATGTAAAGGTCCCAAATTCAACCATGTTTTTATAACAATACCAGAAACGTATGGCACTTGAAAAACAGAAACATTGACTATGGTAAAAGCATTATACCAGATCAACTACAAACGAGACCGCAGGTAGATAACTTACAGTATGTAGTAAAGCCAAATATAACAACAACACCATGCAGCTACAAACGACCAATGACCATACTGTATTATAGCATATACAGTATCACTGTAAAACACTGTAAAATACACTGGCCCAGATCACCATTGCCACTATCACTTGCTTAGTCATGGAGAAAGAAATCTAATAACGGATTAGTTAAGAGAGCTTTAGCTGCTGTGTGTGTGTGCACAGTGTGCGTATGTGTGACTGTTAGTGTGTATGTGTATGCGCGTACGTGTGATCGTGCGTGTAGTGAGTGTGTGACTGTGTGTATGTGTTTGTGTGCGTACGTGTGACTGTGTATGTTGTGTGTTTGTGTGCGTACGTACGTGACTGTGCGTGTAGTGAGTGTGTGACTGTGTGTGTGTGTGTTTGTGTGCGTACGTGTGACTGAGTGTATGTGTGACGGTGTGTGTGTGTGTGTGTGTGTGTGTGTGTGTGTGTGTGTTGTGTGTGTCCTTTGGAACATCCCCAGGCTGTAGTTCTGTTTAGCTGAAGCCTGTCAGCTCTCTGCTAAGGGCTCGGACAGACAGCTCCTATTAAACCCTGATTGTTTCAGGTTCACAGGGTGTGAAAGGGCCTGATTGAGGGGCTCTGAACCCAGCGAGGGTGGTCCTTCTCTCCCTCTCTCTCCCTCTTTCTGGAAGGTAGGAGGGTGTCGGGGAGGAGGGTGATGGGATTGCAGGAATCACGTGACATGAGGCGTGTTCCATTCCGAGCAGGCCAAAATGGAATCTGGTCAAAAACACACCACTTGTTGCTGCCTGCCGTGTGTGTGTGCGTGCGTGCGTGTGTGTAATCCACGTGGCTTGGCCATGGCTGATAACAGCCAAACTGATATCCATTTTATTAATGTTTTAGAAAGCTGTTTTCAACTTCCAGCATATGCTGACTTTTCTAACAATGTGGTTGTTAGGCTATGGCATCTGCATTTGCTTAGTTAGAATGGCCATGTAACACCAACTTGAATTAAACCGTTCCACAAACATTTGTTTTTGCTAGAGGCTATCTGAGGAAGTACAAAATGAAATCACTGTTCTACTGTATTCAACGAGATGTGATAAAACGCTCCAGCCTCATTCTTAGCAGTCCTGGGACTGACTATAGGAAGACAGTTCCTTCCTGTATGCTCTATTTATTTAAGAACGTTCCTATTGGGGAGCCTTTTGGCTTTAACACACTGATAAAGACCTGGGAAGCTCCCCTGGAGAGCCTTTCACACGTGGCTAAAGGACAAGTGCACTTTCCTCCCCAAAAACTCTGCTATCAAGACCTTGAGAGGGGTTCAGGCATGGCTCTACGGCCCGCATCAGTCAGTGAGCCGCCTGGCTCTTCTTTGAGAGAAAAGGCAACTAGCGGACTGTGAGGAGATATTCACTGGATTTGACAAAAAGTTTAGCATACAATCGCTGTCAAAGGGAAGGACAATAGTTTAGAAACAACGTGTTCAGTGGAACTGGTATTCCTCTATATTTGTGTGCAAGAATCCTATGTCCATCAATGAGAAAGATAATCTGGTAAATTTTAACACAGCCCTGGTTCTGTAAATAGGAACACAAACAAAGTTTGCCTTGGTGTTCAATTTGGGGGCGGGGCTTCAAAGGGAGGCCCTATGGCAGTGAAGGGAGAGATGTTTTTGTTTTGAGTTCAAAAATCTACTTTCTCAAAAGCATGCAGTCAGTGTACAAATTCTGACCACAAAATTGCTTGTTTGTTACAATGTTAAAAATATTACTGTGTATAATCACACTGATTGAATTACATTGTTTTCAGTGAAACATTCCATTTTCAGGATTAAAAACTTTTTTCAGCAATGTGGATGAGGTCCTTAATTTGCAAGTGCATTTTTTTCAATGAAATGTATCTACAGTAGCCCTACACTAGCCTAGATCTTGCATCTTGCAAGTATGTGTGCACAAGGCTAAAGAATGGCTATATCGGTTTGTGTACTTAGCACTTCTCACTGACAATTTAGAATAAATAGGTTGGTTATTCAATTGAGTTCAGTGTTGACGCTCTTCAGTGCAGGGCCAAAACATTGGGCCACCGGCCTAATCTTCCCTATGAGAATCCAAATTGACCTCTTTTAGAGATAATTACTCAGATTAGATTGTGTACACTTTTTCTTCATGTCTTTCTTTTTTTAAAGAACGAGTTACATAGTATTTAAAGGCGGAAGAAGGAAGAAGGAAGGAAGTAGGCCTATGAATAAAATTATAAACGTTGCAAAATTATTTTCATTCAATAATTTGCTGAGAGCAAAATCCACCACGTTGACGTAGCTTTCTATCCACGTTTCCATCTGACAATGCTGCTTTGTGGGTGTCCTAAACGAAACTCATTTGGAAAATATTTTGGCACCTCAAATATTTCAGGTTACAAGAAACAGCTGTTCTAACCTGGCCCTGCGACCCAGAGGAATGTCCTGACCTCCACACAAGACGAGGCTACGACAGATGATTTTTTTTAACCACCAGTCAGACCCGAAAAGAAGAACTTCCGTTAGTAGGCTACGTAACCTATGGACTGGCTTTCCCGAGACTTTAAATTCAGGGAAGGTAAGATCTGCTCTCCAGCAGTTTAGCTATAAATATAATTAGATATTACTTGTATAGCCTATGTTATATTGAATCAGTGAGTGAATATTCAGTTAAAATGTATCAAGTGTGAACCAACGTGATCAAATATCGTAAACTTACATAAGACATAGTAATACTATGATAGGCTACTATCCTACTTATGGTTATGAGTGGGCAATGGTGTGTTGTGGGGCCAGATGAAACAGCATCGTCACCTCTTGCACCAGTAAATTAACTGACAGATGGGTCTATAGTGTTGTAGCCTACTGTCTTTGTCCAGTGACTGAGATTTTGCACACAAACAAAAAGAAGAAAAAAAATCTTCCGCATGGACAAACGTAAACGTTTCTTGACAACATTATTACGGTAGCCTACCCATCATATCCTGCACTTAAGCCTACATGAACAAAGTAAGTTGGCAAACATACCTTAGGTTAGTGCAAGATGATACAGCATTAAACTTTTGACTTCCCCAGTCCTTGGAAGAGCTCTGAAGGTCCGGAGATTGGGAGAGTCAGTCAGAGTCCCGCTGGGGGTTTGAAAGTTTCCAAGAATGCCTCCTCTCTTTTCGAAGTTTCTGGCACGCGCACTCAGATGGAGATCATGGATTTCTTAAAACCAAGACTGTATCCTCTCTCAGACGTGTTTTTCCCTCCATCGTTTTCTATGCAGTCACTTTAAGCTACAATACAAAGCTAAAATACACCCCATGTTCGACTATGGAGTCCCGCAAAGCCCGAAGTTGGTTGTACAGCCAATGCGGGAATTCGCACCCCCTCTCCTCCCGGCTCCCTCCCCCTCCCTTTCTCCAATGTCTGAGGACCACCCCGAAACAGGAAGTCCACTTTTTGTTTTTCTTAAAAAAGAAGGCCATGCTGTATAGATGTTTCTACTGATATTCTTTCCCAACATATCCCAAATACAATTTGTAACATTTTAGGCATATGCATCTATCTGAAAAACAGCAATAAAATTGATATTTCATAATGCTTTCTAGTCAATTTAAGAAATAGGCTAATAGGGTTATCGTAGACTATAGGCCTAATTATGCAATTCCATCTATAAATGTTATGTCTACTCCAGTGTTATAACTTTATAGCAAACTTATTCGACAGCGTGTGTGGCTGGCTACGTGCGGGGATGCTGGAGATTTCTGTGCCTTCAAGTCTACTGCAAAACCCGGGGCGGCCTACAGACGATGGATTTTAGTATGGAAACCACATACATAGCCAATTTGGCCACATTCAGTTGAGTTAGGGCTTACCATTTTATATGTAAATATAATATACCAAAGGCCCCAAATTAAAAGCAATACCAACACCAGAAACTATAATGCTGGTGTTCATGCAAGCAGTGTTTTTGTGTGAAAATGCTGATTATCATCACAATTATAAAAACTCAAAAGAACACTGGAATACTGGAATACTGATATGGATACATTGGAATGTTTTAGGCTATACATATTATTCATATTCATATTCATATAATAATATATTCAAAATTCGAATATGTTTGATTAACATAGTCTACCTACGTTAAATGGCTTTTCTTTAAAGTAAGCT
Source organism: Amblyopsis hoosieri (assembly GCA_027564755.1). Lineage (NCBI taxonomy): Eukaryota > Metazoa > Chordata > Actinopteri > Percopsiformes > Amblyopsidae > Amblyopsis > Amblyopsis hoosieri. Next base: position 23,682 of record JAODUE010052297.1, on the reverse strand, counting down.
AAGAAAACACCAAGCAGTTGGTGACCTATATCGACAGCGAGAGTGCCTTGAGAACATACGGCCAGTGACTAAATCAGATTTTGTCAATGAGAATGGTGGGTATTATAGTCCCAACATAGCTGCAGCTGAAGCAGCCATGCATGCAGGGAATACTTGGAAGTAAACAGGCCCACAGATGCTGTGTCCATATGCCTCATCCAAATGCACTGCGGTAGAGAGAGAATCCCATAGAGAGATAAGCATCTCATTCATGTCAGGTGACAAGGTATGGAATAGCTTCTCTGAAGATTCTCAATGGGAATAGATAATTTATGAGCCACAATAAAGTCCAAGGGGACAGGCAGATGTGCATTGATTGTGTAGAATATTTGGTTTGTATTTTATTTACACTATTAGCTTGATATGTTATAGCTATGATATAGGTATAGCATTTTTATTAACAAGGGTTAGCTAACTATACACACACTATTTATAAGACATATTCAAAAGTATTGTATCTTTATATATTCACATGTTACATCCTTTACAACAAATATGACAATTTTCTATTTTAAATAGTTAATGTGTTATTACATTTTGAAGGCCAGACTCTTCTTTACATTTTGTATTTACATTTACATTTAATAACAAATTTAGTCATAGTTATATATTTAGTTTTTTGGATAGAAATATCATTCGGCATGCTATTGATATAAGTGAAATGCTCTGCCCCTGGCTTAATTGAATTATTATTATTATTGAATTATTGAAAGGAAAAGACTGCATCTGTCACTGAGACGCCATTCCCTTGCACTGTAAAATCTCCCAAATATTTTACAGGATTTGTTTTTACATTGCAGATGGCCCATTGCACATGATTTCTTTCCATTGATTCGGGGACTCTGGCCAACAGTGATACATCTCTCTTGGTGCTGCATATAAAGGTGTTCCTTCCCTCGGCTGGGGTTCACTATACAGACCATCTCCAATGAGTGGAGGAAACCAAGAAGAAGAGACTGACCAGGAACAATGTGTATATGCAAGTCTGCATTAGCATGTAATGTATTTTCCCTGCTGGCAGTAGCAGTGTTGCAGTGATAGCATGTAGCTTGTGCATGGGGAATATGCATGAATCCACGGGTTACATGAACACCATGCAGTTAGTTCATGCTTTAATTGTATATAATTGCTCCTAAATTATATAATTTTTTAAATGTCCTTTACATAGCAAATATGCCATTTAGATTCATAGTATTTTTTTACTAAATTAAATGCAACCAACAATATGGTTTTGTAATATTTTTATTGATTTATGTTCACAGACAGCATACCCACTGCCCTTCATGCCAGAATGGGCTGTAGACTGTGGTAATGACATTTTTATATACTGTGCTTGCTTGTTTGCTAATTTAATTTAGCTATTTTAAAGAAAATACATTATTAAAAAAATTGACATGGAATGCATTGATATTGTTTTTTTTGTGTTTATTTTATTTTTTTGTGGTAAAAGGCCCTGACAACATACATTGTTCAGTTATTTACATTTATGTAATACAATATTATCAGTCTAAACATGTCATTTAAAAAGTGATAAGGCTTTAAGATGTTTAAGAATACAGTAACAATATATAGGTTACTGTATTGTGTACTGTACACGCTGGCTGTGTGTGCATTGCCATAAGCATAATTTTTAATGGCTTGCTTAAATGAAATAAAGACTTTGATGAAAAAAGGCTTTGATGAGGGCATTCAATGAAGAAAGAATGTATATATATAAATAAATTACCTGTATTACCTGTATATAAAATCATTTTCCACCTCACATGATAAATATAACAAGATCCATTTTAATTAAAGCTGTAGGCATGTATTTGTCACAACATTTATGTTCATGTTAGCTGAAACATTTATAATGTAATGATTTAAAGGTTTACACTTAATATAACATATACTATACCTGAATGAGGACTGTGCATATCTGTGTATGTGATGTTATTTTAGACAGCATGTATTTCCAAAACCCTTTGATTTCCAATCACCAGAGGGCAGTATATTACAAGAAAATAAAGACCTGGCCACACAACTCTCTGAAAATTGTACCTGACATTTTAATAAGGGATACATGATATTGCATCAAACCATATAGTTTTAATAAGGGACACATGATAGTGCATCAAACCATATAGTGCACAAGAATAATGTGCTGCATTATGTTAAATCTCTCCAGTGTCCTGTCCTATCTAAAAATCCACTAAGAATATTCTCAGGCATTTGAATTGTTGTTCATGCACAAAACATCCTGTAGCATATTTAATTAAAAATAATTCTCTGGCCTTTTCAACAGCTACTATAGTTGCTGTTGAATACGGTGACAAAGTGTAAAACATTTTAAATTAAATGTTGTAATTGTTCATATTAACACTATAACACAATAGATCAACAATATGCACATTTAACATTTTTGGGATTTTTTTAATACAATTATAGAATATGTATTTTACATTGTACATGAGTAACACATTTTTAATATTGACCCATTTATCTGTGTCACTTATCACAACAGGTTGAGCCACAGTCAATGTCAACCCAGCTCTGCAATAGCCATTGGTTGGACCAATCCAGTAACAATTATGCAAGAAGATTAAGGCACTATGCTAGAAGTGAATGGACAGTATGTCTCCTACAAATGGTTTGCATGCAATGGCTCACGTTAACATAAACATGTTTAAATGTAAAATGATTGCAAAAAAATCAAATAATTGTAATAAGTATTTAATAAACCACTGATATGTTATCAGTGTCCTTAGCATGTCTTTATTAATATGCTGAACATGCTGTTAGACAATAATAACATGTTGTGTCTAAACAAAAGTTTAATAAACACAGTTAATGAACCAATATTAATTGTTTACAAGAAGAAATAGTCTACAGTGTATTAATACCATAATACCTTTGTGCCACAATGCCCATTTGTTATTATTGCGCTAGACACAACAATTACAAAGGAGACTGCCTGTCCATATTACTTTAGCATATTTCCTTCTTTTCAAAATCAATTTAAATATTAGTTAGACTAGTGTACAATTCTCAGATACAGTACTTCATGTACAGTATGGGCATGCACTTAGTACTTGCTTTAGCCATGTACAGCAGTGTTCCCAAGAGAATTAGGTCCCCACATGACATTCTATGTGATAAGACCTGAGAGTTCATATTGAGGGTTTAGGTGGAACAAACAGGTCTGGGACATGAATTCCCTGAGCTGCGGGGGTGCAAGTCCCTGTTAGATTATGAAGTATTTAAATCTAGTAGCCCCTGTCCTCATTGGAAGACTTCCCTACACCACACCGGTTTTCCAAAGCATCTGACCTCAGAAAGCAAGAGATCTTATCGGAGGTCAGCATAGAGGTGGTGAGGAAAAAGTGTTTTTAACACTGGACTAGTTTATTTAATAATAATAGTAATACTAATAATAATATAATGGGAGGTATCGCTATACACCAGTATAACACCATATAGAACAGGGGTTGGCAAGGCTCTGCCTAGTTTTGGCCTCTTTCGTTCATTAGCACTACATCACAGAAGCAACACTGCATGAACATCTGATACATACATAGTAAATCTTTTAAATCTTGCAAAAGTTGCAGCAAGGCCGCTTGGTTCAGTGCTGTTCAATAAAAAAAATTACGCCAAGTAGGAGGAAATGACTGCAAACACTTCCCAATGGAGCATGGCGAAACCATATTCACTTTGTGAATATATTCTGGTTACACCAGGCTAGATACAGCCCACCTTAACACCCCTCCCATTAATGGTACAGTATAGCGGTCATTGTTAAAGTGTAAACAAGTTAAAGATAAGGTTTAGAAATGATGCTAGCTAGCAACCTGCTTGGTAGTTGTACAAACCCTGCTGGTACAATGGTGGTTTTGTTGGATATACGAGTTCAACCATGTCTGTATGTCAGGCTACATATAGTACATCCAAAAGTGGAACGATTGAGTAATTTGACCTATGTTCTTATGCTCTTGATATCAGCATTTTACCTAGATCACATTATTTGCTTACTGCTTTAGTACTGTATTGTATTTACTAGATCCACCATTGCACGCGTTTGACAAACCAAATATTTAAGATAGTCCTTCAAAAGGTTTTGCACTGTGGGTAGGGATCTATATTTGATGGTTACACAGTGCAAACTACTACCTCATTATGAGTAACTACCTCATTATGAGTAGTGCAGCGTGCACTACTCATAATGAGGTAGTAGTTTGTTCTGTTTTGATTGTTTTCCAGTAGCCCTGTCAGAAACTTCAGTAAAGCTAACAATACTGCAATATACTTCAGGGAGACTCCCCATGTTGTGAGGTAGACAGCATGTGTTGTTGTACAACATAATGCTTTGCAATGAACACTGTTTGTTAATAAAGACAGGCGCAAGATGGGGGATACAACATTGTAGTCACTGTGGTGAGTTGACTTCTAGAAAAGAAGCCATCCTAGAGCGATACCTCCCCATCACACTGAAATATCATGTGCCTTGTTTTTGGACTGGATGAAATCAAGAGTACCCAAGTACAGATACCACATGACACATATGCAAAGTTCAAACTTTAGGCAGAATCAGAACCGAGGCAGGCAGGATGCATTCTGAGGTAGGCAGGATCATGGGCCAGCAGGTAGTCCATGGCACAGGAATACACAAAAACAAAAGGCAAACTCAAGGTGGTGGTCAGGCGATTGGCAAATAGAGGGCTATCCAAAGGGCACAGGGACAAGCAAACTAAAAACACAAACTGGCAGGTAGGCAGGCAGGCCGGCAGGATAAACATGATAACAAAAGGCTCGGAACTAATTCTGCGGTCGAGCATATCGTGGAACTTGGAAGTTCCCGACTTCTGACATAGAAAAATAACACAAAACTCCCCGTCGGAATTCCATGTCGGAATCTCGGGCAAGTACTGTAAAAGCAGGGCTTTCGATAGCATCATCCTTCACTATGTTGCTCACCATGCAGTGCAAAATGATAATTTAGTAGGCTACAATAATCGTGTGGTCATAGTTGCAGTTCATAAAAAAATATTTGTCATTGTTCATTGTTTCATCTATTTGATGTGAATTTGTTCTTGGACATCAGTTATTGCCTATTTTTATGCTACTGGCTATACGGTCAAAGCTTTATTTGTAACTGAAAGTTAGCTTTGTATTGTAGCAACTATGCTATACGATAGCTTACAAACATTTAAAAACATTTAGTCTAGTGCAATCTGTTTATGGGACAGAAAACCCTACAGTATTTTATGTAACATACTGTATGTCATGTAAGCTACTGTAGAAGTAATTGAATTGGCATACACTTGATCACACATACATCATACTGTACATTTGATATCACATAGTGTCAGGAATGATGTACAATAAATTGTTTAAAGGTAAATACTGCTATAATATTCTTTCTACAGTCTACAGTTGTTTCATTAAAAAACTGTCATTTTCATATTTATTTCTAAATGAATACACCATTTATATTGTTATTGTGAAAAGCTATATAATAACCAGATAATGCTAAAGCAGGGGTACTTTTACTGAAATGAATTAACAAAAGAAAATTTTATTTAGTGGACCCCTGGCAACTTAAAGAGTGCCACCCAGTGGCAAATATCAGAAACTTACCTTAAGCATTGACGACACTAACATCAGCAAATGTACCACACCTGCTCATTTCTATTCAACATTTGTATAAATTATGTTTTTTATTCTTATTTTGGCAGCCATTTGTTGTAATTGTGTGATTTAATAAAAAATGATTTAATTAGCCTAAGAAATCCGATCTGCTAACATGTACATAATGTAAAGTAATCACTTTCTGCTTTCTATCATTTTATTATCATATAATGTTATCAATGTGCACTCTCCAATCAACCCTCCAACTTTATAAGCTTAACTGTGGAGATCATGTGATGGCCGACTGACCTCCTTAAGACTGTTCTGATGTAAGGCATAGGGATATATCTTTCATAATAGGATCATCCTGAGGATTTCAAAGTTATTTGAAGTGAAGCCTTCACCCTGCAACTTGCAAGAATACGTCCCAGCTAGTGTTAGAGATTTATTATGATAGCCACTGTATGTGCATTTTAAGATTGTTAAACCGCATAATGCATATTGACATACTGTATTGTAATAGTGTAGTCCAACATTTCCATTAGTAACTTTATACCGTATGTTATATAGAAATTAATTATGCACTGTAGTTATTTAAATGATCTTTAGGGATATGTCAATATTCTGACAAAACAAATGAAATGCAATATAGAATGTCATATGATGCAGTAGTAAACGGCATCTTACTGGTTTATTAAGCTGACTGTGTCATAGGTACTGGGCTTTAATTAAATAATTGAGCTCCCCAGAGTTTGACCTAACAGTATCGAAAGCAATTTTAACAATAGGTCCTACTCAGCACACATCCATCAATTATTGTGATAAATAAGAGCAATAGCATGCCATCTGAAGTGACGCCATAGCGGAAATCAGTCTAGTGGCCATAGCTATTTGTAATGTGAAACTAACACTGCTGTTTACCGTTGGCCCGAGGATGGAGAGCCGGTAGTGTGAGAGGAATATTCAGTATTCCCAAGATGTCGTGACACCACAGGGGACAGGTTTGGCTGACATGCTGACCTCACAGGGGATTTATGGGCAAAGAGCGTTAAGGATTAGGGATTTAGTGGCACAGAGCAATCAGTGGGTCTGTGGGTCAGTGTGCCAGTATATCAGTGAGTCACTAGGTTTTTAATGTCTTTCCCCCATGTTGGCCTGCAATTTCCTTTGCATTACCTGATATTGGCCTTGCCTTCAATACTTATGTGTTTTGTTGATGCATGTGAAAGATTTTGATGTACACTAATCATATAATCGTATGAATGAAAACAAGGTTTAGTCTAATGGTAAACGTTGCAACAACATAATAACAACCATTATTTTTTAAACTGAAGTTACAGATTTGGGGACATGCATTATTAGTTCATTTAGAAATAATCACTGTAAAATCGTTTTTAATAGATAGGATCTGTTGGAACATTAATCTATCTTCTGTATCTATTGTGCTCCAAATTAGATGTAGGCTATCATTATTGAGCTATTATATAATATTATATTAGAGATATTATAATTCTTCACATTCTTATCTAACGCATCTGTTTCATACATATTAGTTTCTGATGCATGTGCATCTCATGCCAGGTGTTTGCTGTTTACACATCAAACACAGACAGTCCATAAAGCCACTTCAACTATTTGTTTGAGCAAACAGGACCTTTGCTTTACAGACAGACTTACAGTGCTTGTTTGACAGATGTTTCACAAGAAGAGGTTTACAATTGGAAACATATATGCTTATAAATGCAAATATAAGTGTAACTAGGTACATATATAGGCTACTAGAAATTTGTGGCATTACTACAACTAATGTTTGAAGGGAACTGTCATTTTCATTTTATAAATTCAGAAAAAAAGGTCAACTAGTGCCAGAAATCCAAAAGCAAGATAATCACATTTACAATTTTGTGATGTTGCAAGTAGCACAAAAATAACATGAAAATAAGGAAATCATGCATGAAACATAAATTCTTGTTTATTTAAAATATATTCCACAATTATGTAATTTTAGGAAAGATGAACATATCAATATGACAGTTTACATAGATTGTCAACAATACAAAGCATTTGTTAAACCTAAAATATATTGTGATATAAAAATATAGACAATAATTATTTCAGATTCTGGCTGTATTACCAGCTAGTATATAGAAACTCCCTGCACGTTTTACTATTATTGCTAAACTGCTTGAGCGTAAGAAAATAAAACAAAACATATGCTTCTTGCTTTAGTGTTGTTTTCAGGTACTGTCCACCAGAACCAGGTGCATTAGACACCTCAAGCAGACATTACAGTAGGGTGCTAAAGTGCTTAGTAAGCTATGTACGGATGGCACCTCAATGTCACATACAGGCCTATGACAGGAAGTGCTTGCAAAACATGACAAACAAACAATATACATTACTCTAGCATTAGATACATAGGCAGATTATTAGGTGGCAATGCATATCACTAGTGTGCTATTAACAAATTATTCCATCTATAATGCCTCAAAAAAGTATCTATGTACAGTATCTAGTCCTTATGTTCTGTGATTCTAAGAGCCACAACAGTACAATACAGTAGTTCTAGGCCTTGGGCCCCACATTTAGCCATTAAAGGACGAATACCTGCCACACACAAAGACAGAGAGGTGTTTCTACATGTACAGAGCTAAGCTCAGTGCAAACTGAGCAGAGATACTTGATGCTTTGTATTCGATAAGTCGCCATCAGAACCTCTTTGGCTGGAGATTTCATGATTATCCCATGCAAGAAAACTTTAGACTTTGGGAAATGCAAGTGCCAGCATGCCTGTAACAAATGCCCAATGACCCATGAGTCTCACAGACCTTCAAATTTACTGATACTGAAGCAATAGCTAAATGTTTGTTCATTCGGCTGAGAAATAACCTTGAGTTCATGCCGTTAGAACCCACGGTGTACAAACTGATTGCTTGAGTAAATAATACAGTGTAAATGCTTATTAAACACATTTCAACCTGCTTGCATCATTTAATGCATAGAAAATGCATTGTCTCCTAGACAATTTCTATGCACAAAAATTTGTCATTGTCTTTTTTCATTAATATTGAGTGTTACTTCAAATATTATCACAATGTCATTGGAACACTTGTTAAATATAATGCTAAATTGTCCAAACTTATATATATATATATATATATATATATATATAATAAGGTATATACATGTTTCGACTCACTTAGAGTACACAGGTATTATTGTTTTAGTCACTTAGAGTACAAGTGCAGCCAAATTAGCATTACTATAATTGTAAGTGAGAGATATAAATACGAAAATAAACTAGTTCAGAATCTGTTTTAACTTGTTTCAGAATCAATTTAACCATTGTGACTTGACTTTTTCACTGTATAAAATATGTGAAAGGCACACTTTTCATTTGATAATGCCTTTTCATAGTTTTAAAATATAACATTAAAATTTTAGGACTTAGTCAAGCAAAGGCCCAGTTAACAGAATCCAGAGAAGTACACTTTTGTGCAAAATTATGAGCATACATCTATTTCACTGATGTGGAACATCTCAATGCAACACAGGACAGACTGAGACCCTACTCGTTTAGAAACAGAGGTCTATGGTCTCATAATCCTTAAATCCAGGCACTGCATCTTTGAACTTATTCTCAGCAGCAATGAACAGGTACAAAACATTCCTGAACATGCGGTGTCTGTAACTGTCTTATCTATTATTGAAACATCGCTGATCACATACTTACTTAGTGTTACATTATCCACTTAAAGGTTTTACCGACATTCTTCTGGTATACATATATACTACAACGGTATGTATAGTCTTTCAAATGTGATTGAATGTGTCTCAAAAAACACTTTGGTTTGTTTTCCCCTAATCTAAACCTGAAATATATAGTATAAAATGTTTCACAATTTATAAAAGCAAAAGTATGAAAACATAAATTGTAATACAGAAAGCAATCCCAAATGTATTCAATATTGATTTGTTTTCTACTTACCATTTGATTTTAGACCACTCATTATATAATATACTAGTTATTACATTACAAATGTCACAAAATATTCATTTTCACCATATGAAAAACATGACATATGTGTATGTAATGTGGTGACACGTATGTCTGTGTGCGCATGTGTGTGTGAGAATGCACATGGCTGTGCTGTATATACCGCTGAAATCTTTAGGACAGCATGCATAGTTACTCATCAACACCAACAAGCCATTGAGTTTCAGTCAACCTGCATTAAAACCCCCACCTGCCTTAACATGTACTCTATGTACATCCGCAGGTCTCAACTATCATGTCGGGCACATCCATTTTGACAATGATGTGCTGTGAGTCGAAATACATCATGGACAGCGGCCTGCGCTCGGTGGGGACACAGCATGACGACACGGCCGTGTCAATACCGTTGACTTTCAGCTGGCTGAAGATGGTGGCATGGAAGGAGGAGGCTATGCCCGGGGAGCCGGACAAGTGCTGGGGACACTGTCCCATGCAGTAGTTCATGTGGTAGCCCTCCGGAGCGATGATCCAGTCCTGCCACTGGATGTCTTTGAACTTGATATAGAAGTCCCTCTTGCAGCACACGGTGACGTCGACGCCGCAGCGCAGCGAGCGCTTCCTGAGCGAGTGTTTGGACTGGTCGTCACGGAGACGCACCTTCGCCACCAGGAAGGGTTTGTACTGGCTGTCGGCGGGGCCGTCCAGGGCGCAAAGGTTCTTCCCGTTGTCGTCACAGTTCACCGCCAGGCGCAGGCGGCTCTGACCACCGTCCAGGAAGGCCTGCGTGGTGCGTGTGAGCGTTAGCATATGCCAGTTGCTCTCCTGGACATCCAGCATCTTTTCCACTGCCAGCGTGCGGTTGGAGCCAGGGGCGTCCCCGGAGAGGAAGACTCGAGCAGGGAGGCGGGATTCCCGGTCAGCGTGCTCCGAGGAGCGAGCATAGATCCACAGTGAGGACTGAAGCACCTGCAGACTCTGTCCTCGCTCCTGCAGGAACTGGAAGGTGAGGCTGAGGTCAGGTCCATGGAGTCTGTCCGTGTCATCTAAATCATTATAACATAAACATAAACATCAACATCGTAGACTAAATAAGCCTATAGATAGATAGACAGACAGACAGACAGACAGACAGACAGACAGATAGATAGATAGATAGATAGATAGATAGACATGCTTAGTTAAAATTCTCAAATTAGAATGTCAAAAGAAACTACAAAAAAAAAGTTTTTCAGTATACAGTAGGCTATAGGCTACATATAACTTCTATGTATAAAAACTAAATGCTGTAGGCTATAGGCCTGGGAATCCTCACCAAATATTGCTGTAAGACAGAGGGTACAGGCCTGTTTTAAACGCATATTTTGTTTTAGATTCAAAACACCAAACGACAACACAAACTGAACTTGACCAAACGTACCTATATCCGCAAAACTCACTATTTCATATCCCTGGTCTTTAATAATAGGTATATTATTTTCCAGGTCCAGAGTGCCATCCTGCCTCACGAGCCCAGAGTGCAGTTTGCGTAGAGCCGTAAGGAGCGCTAAACGGGGCACGGTTTGGGTGATGTTCGGTCTTTCTTTCAGGTGCAGCTTGTCCAAGATCTGTTGCTTTGCCACTTCTATCATCAGCATTTGTTGAGCGTCCTTCTCCAACCCCGGCAAGACGCAGGACGCGCAAATAGGAGAGTTGCCAGGCACGTCTGCAGCGCAGAGTCCTTTCAGGAACAAAGATGGCATTAACAGAAATGTTGGAAATATGTAGAACGATATCATCCTGGGCTGCTTCGTTAAAGTAGGACACAATCGGAATATAAGTGACGACCGTGTAAAAATCACTGATTAAAGTAATGATGGGTTTTAAGTCGATCTTGAGTAGGCCTATTCTCAAGTTCCACGAATGTTAAATGTCCTTTCAATTGCAGGCAGGCGCATTGAATACTGGAGTTGAAAGGAGATAGAGGGTAGGTGCTTCACTACCTGATGATGAGAAATGAAGTAATCCACCAAAAGGTGTGACACGCTGGAAGGAAGCACCAATGAGCGCACCGGTCATCGAGGAAATTCTGCAATTGCGCCTCTTTGCGCACCTTTAACACAGCATAAACCCTCACAGAATTGGGGGGGGGATCTTATCATCTATTAACCTTCAGCCGTCAACTGTGAATTTGAAATATTTAAGTCAGACATTCCCCCCCACACACACACACACCTGTCCTACGTGCCCCTCCACATTCTATCAGTGGCTTGTGCCAAGTTGAGCTCATTGTGTCCCATTGACGGACAGTGCAGAGCGCTGGCTGCTACATCACAACTACCTGTTCAAAGTGCAATATATGTGCACTTTAACCCAGTTAGCTTCACTTTAAAACCATCCCAACAATTACATCTCACAGAAGTTGTCAAAAGGGCTAGAGGGTGAGGGTGGAGACAGCAGGGATTGTCTCATACACGTTCGGTCATGTTTTTTGCAAAGCAGCATGTTATTTGCCTCCCAATATAGCCTACGTTACGCATTTGTGTGAAAGATCATGTGGTTTGAAATGTCATCGTTTTCTCATGCCGTTTTCCATTTTAAACGAGGCTACGCCAAATATGCATACTAAATAGAGTTCAATTCAGCGCAATGCAAACCTCGGTCAGCAACCGGGTAGGCTACAGTAACACAAACACACCAAATCACAAACTTTGAACTAGGCGGTACTTGCCTGCCGTCAAGTGGAATGTTGAGGAATTACAATATTGCAAAACATCTAGGCTGCGTCCACATTCAGTTTAAAATCATTAGATTATAGCTTGTACCCTATTACAGTAGCCTAGCGTAGACTAAAAGTCTAAGTGCAAAGTGGCAACAATATAGGCTATATATTTTAGATATATTATAGTTGTCTATATTGTTATTTGCTTTAAATAGACTATCGAAGTTGGCTAGCCAATACTTAATTAAAGCACAACTCAAATGACACCATATTGAAATGGTTTGCCCAATAGACTATAAATCCATTTGTGTCTGTACTGTAGCCTATTTCTTTGTGTGTATTGCTCCTTGATTATTAGTGCCGTACGGTAATAAAGTCGATTTCCCCTTTACGCGGTGTTTGTTTCTTATGGTTGTACAAAAGTATAAAAGTTTAGCATAGCCAGTTAGCTTGAACGTTTATGCGACTGTCAAGCATGCTGTCAAGTGCGCCGCTGACGTAAAGTATTATGCGAAAAAAAAGTGACGCTAACACACCAGAAGCCGGGGCCGATAGAAGAAGAATAGCGTTTTGTTTATTTTTCTTTCATTTTTGTCTCTTATTCGTTGGTAGCTTTTATTAATCACGTATATTTATGTTGTGTAGAGACAAATAATTCGACTGTTAATTTGTTTTCATGTTCCTGTTCATGTCCCTGTCTCACGCGTCGCTGTTTTGACAGTCGGGTTGAACCAACTCAGCTAGGAGCACCATTATTAGCACTGGTAAGTCCTTCGGGGATGAGCGTAGTTAGCCAACGTTAGGTTGAAGCTAGCACCTTTGTTTTATGATCTGTCAATGTTGGCAGCACCGACGGCTAACGTTATTGCGTTGCCTTTATTAAATTGTCGACTAACTATTCTTGGAAGGTAAACCATCAAGTCCGCACCAAGCCACCGATTGCCAGTAGAAACCACCATGTTTATTTGAAAAGGCTATCTAATGCTAACGCTAGCTAGGTAGGAGGCTAATTATATTCGCTGGAGGAAGCAGGCTAATGCCGTGAGCTAGCTATTGTTAACGTGTGGCTTGGCGAATGTCTGTGTCAACTGCATATAATCGGCACTGACTATACATCGTATACAAAGTAATACCTTGAAGAATAGTGCACACAAAAAAGGAACTCGCCGAACAGTGCCATTTATACGGTAAGCTCAGTCTTGCTAATTCTAGTCCTGTAAAGCAGGTCCTAAAGTTGATTCACAACCCAAAGTCAGATAAACCCCCATTCTCCCTTCCTTACACGATGCACGATACACACGAACCTGTTTTTTTGTAAGTAGCCTAGTAATAACTTATTATAGCAATACTAATACCAATATATACAATCATTCCAAACGTGTATTAATTGTATTATGATTTAGTTATTTTTTGGCTACAGTAACGCATTTATTTTCCGTGAGTGCTTCATCGTCGTGCAAAAATAGGCTACCTCACTTTAAAGGGACAACAAGGTGGCATTCACTTTTTGTTAAGTGCTTTATATAAATTACAAATAAAGCAATCTTGATATGAAAGATGACGACGTGATGATGTCATCCGGATAACTAATTTACTATAACCTAATGCTTGCGCACGAAGCAATGCTTTGCTTGATTAAAATTGTGTTACTTTGAGGCTCAGTATATTAATCTATTTTGTGTTTAGTATTAAACAATTTATTCAGTATTGCTTTAGGCACGTACGGTATAAGCCTGTGACTGTTTTGTTTAGGTTCTGACCCATAGTTAATGGAACTGTAGGTTATCTAATGGAAATTGGTTGCACTATGAATTAGTTCACATTGTAAAACAAAAAACAAAAATAGCGAGTGTTAAACTAATTGATCTTTTCAAACCTCTGATAAGTATTACATCTACCACTGTATTTGACTGGGGGTTGCATATCAATTAGCAAGACAATGCTCATATCTTAGTGGTACACTGTATACATTGTTACAGTACCTTATTTAAATGGAATGGAGGGAGGTGCATATTTGTTCAGATATAGGTGTAGGCTATACTGCATTATCAAGGATTGCTGAAATTGTACACGTCTGTCTTTCAAAAACAATTTCGTATTGAATTGAATAAAGGGCAGTGCCTTTATGGAGAGGTGTATCCAAGAAAGGTGGTGAATCATTGAATCAACAGTCTACTGTTGCTATAGCTGCAAGAAAGATTGAGGATACAGCCAGCATGCTTCTCTTTTGTCGTGCAGTGCACCATGCTTATGTATGCCATTTATTGTGAAATGGTCAAAGCAGTGGATGAAGTATAGGTTAACTTGTTATGCTTTTTAATTTAAATGCCTTGTCCTGGGTGAGAAGTGCTCTCATACGTTTTGATCCAAAATGCACGGTTCTGCAGGCCTAAGGTTTAAGCTTGCAGTAGGTGAATAATACTGAAGCTTCAAGTTGGTTTACAATATTCACTTCACCATTAAAGATTGTGATTTTTCTTTTGTGTGTGTATAAAGTGGTTTTATAGAATGTGATGCTGGCCCACATATCCTAATTTACATAAGTGATTTTATACAATGTGATTGTGGCCCATGTAGCCTAATTTACATTGTCAGCTATTATCCTGTTAAACGTGATACTGTATGTTAGACCAGGTACATGAATATCTGCTTGAATCTGTGTTTGCAGCAGCAGAGTGGCTTTTTCTAGAGAGATTTGAAGAGCTATTTATAGATCTCTGCCAGAGCACCAAGCATGGTGCTGTTGCTGCTCCTCATTCTCTTTTCTCCTAACCACCCTAGCTTCTGTTTCCTTCTCGTTCTCCATCACTATTGGGTTCCTTCTCTTTCTGGGCCTTTTCTAGTTGTAACCTTCCCCCCCCCGCACAGCAATATTTTTGTTCTCCTCCCATTGCTACCCATCTTCTCCCCTCAATTTGACTGTGTTTTTATATTTCTTCCTCAATGGCTTACGTGATTTGAACAATTTGTTGTGTCTGAAGACAAGTGAGACCACTAGTAGTTTCATGGCTGCAGGTCGGGCCTAAAACTTAGGCCTAACTTAGGCAGCCTACTAAGGTTTTCCACGATACTCTGAATGGACAGGAAACGCTTTTTCTTTTTTTCTCTCTGTTAAAATACCCGGTCAAGCCAGAGAAATAACTTTATTGTTTAGAAAAACCTTCATTATATGTGTAACTCAGCTTTATATTTGCTTTACTGTAGTAGTACATAATTGACCTAATGGCCAGGTGTACTACACTATAGTCAGCACAGCTCATCAGACCTCATTAGATGATGTAGTGGTACCTTGTCATTTGCTGTGGGAGAAGATCCTATGGTAGTTTATTATCAACATGTCAGATTTGGTCCCAGATGTGACATCATCTCATCTTGACTTATTGAACACATCCTTCTATGCAGATAGCCAGTCATGTTAGGGCAGCATCATCTGACATAGAATATTCAGCTCTAGAAAAAGTGTTTTCAAAATGGCAAATTCATTTGGAAATTGGAATGGTATGGTAGGGGGCATTTTAAAAGCTGAATTAAACCCTTTACTCCACACAGTAGCGGCCATATCTCTTATGTTCTCTCTTTTGTACATTGGCAACAAATTGACCTCTCAAATATGTTATTAACTGAAGCTACGCAATCAAGGATTTAATCAAAGTTAAATTCCACTATAACTGAGCTACTGCAGTTCTGTCACTGTTGCTTAGTCTCGTGCAATCTTAGGATTGACTATAGAACAGTCACCAACGGGACTGACATCTCATAGTCACCTCATTAATAACGTTCCCTTGTGATGGTTTGTTTAATGTTCAGCTCATTGGCTGCTATGGAAAGGGGTTGTAAGGAAAACCTGCAAATATGTGATCTGAGGAATACATTTCCGTTAGGTAGTTCTCACATTAGCATCCCATACTGGTTTAGATGGCACATTAGATCTTGCTAGATTTTGAGAGAATGGACTGGAGCTCTTGGTAAAAGGACATTCAGCTGCAGCTGTTGACCTGGTCTGGTACAAATAGGCCTTTTAAACAGCTGGCCTTCTTGACTAGCACCGGGCTAGCTGTCATAGCGATCATATTAAGCAGAGAGGGAAAGCTGGCGAGCAAACAAGCTTGTGATACGGCAGAGTCCTTGGTGGACGGGAGGCTAGGAAGAGAAGCGAGTGGTGATCAGTGTGCGCAGCAGAGTGAGCAGCTTACACAGTGACAGCCAAATCGCCAGCCAGTGAGCAAGGCTTTCTGCTTCCTTTTTACAGCTTCATTCAGAAAACGAAAAAGGGGGCGGTCAAAGGAGAGCTTTCTGTCCTTTTCTCGTTCACAAAAGACGAGGGTGCAGGCACCCACACAGGACCGGACCAGAACTAACGGGAGAAGAACGCAGCAACAAAAGTCAGACCGAGAACGATGTCGTGAAAGAACTCTCCCCTTGAACCGAGCTGTTTTGGTTGCTTCAAGGGGTGGAATGTATTCATTCATTGAGGGAAAGACATTTCCAACGCTGTCAGATTTAATGTTGCATCCACTGCGTCTGCTGTACATTTCTCTGTGAAACAGCGTGGCTGGAAACCCAGAGCTGGGCTTGAATACAGTAAGCCATTTCATTGTGTTCCCATCTTAGTCTGTGTGCCAGTTACAGTAGTGTTGATAGATATGAAGCCTGTTCTCACACATTTCACAACTCCTGTGAATTAGTGTGTGATAACTCTCTATTACTTTATTGCAAGCTCTTTGTCTTAAAACCATTAATTGTACCGCTTTAATAACGCTCTTTAATTATCCTGAAGTATTACTCTCTATTTTACTTTGTCATTAAGCCTATGACTTCAAAGCATCTTTGTATGTATTTGAGGCTCTACTTCAGTGTTAAAATCTAAGAATGGGTTAATTTCATAGGGTTAATATAATAGCAGGTGACATTGTATCTAGGGGTGGACCAGATTGTTACAGTATTTTAGCAAATGGATTGTAATTGTAAATAATAATAATTGTCATGTTTCAAAGGTGTGTTTCATTGTTCATCTGAGAGGAATTTGTGTGTGCCTTGTGCTTGTCACTATATGTTTGAATACCTTCTATTGACGTAAGATGCACGCACGCACACAGTTTAGTAAGCCCAGTGCTGAGGTAATAAGGAATTCCCTGCCACTGTGTCCTTGTGTAGGGGGGAGGGGGGGGAGGGTGGACACTTGGGCAGCACCATGTAAGTAATAGTTGTTTCTGTGATTTTTGGAATCTAAAGCCAAACATATTGTAGTAGTGTAATTTGCACTGAAGCATCTTGCATTGCAAGGCCTACTGTAGTTTGTACAAGTTACAGTATCCCTACAGCATCATGCACAGCTGCTGTTTGGGAGCATTTTGTGCTCACAGTTTACAGTAGCGAAGGGAAGATACTTCTTGTTAACACAGCTGCCTTGTTTAAGTACTGCAAGATGCGACCTATCTAAACCTGTGCAAATACACGGAGTTAACCTGGATCACCCATCCACCAATCGGAGAGCCAGAGATAATGTTATTATTGCAGAAAATATTTGCTTTACATGTTTTAAAGTCTGTTGTTTTATTTTAATAGTGTAATTGACTAATAATCATTTTTCTGCTATACAACTCCACGTATAAAAATAATCTAATGCTGGGTACATATTGTGCTGTTCGACCTCTCCTGGAAGGCATGATGTGTACAAATGGCTTTACATAACAAATATTTATTTAAATCTCTTTTATTAAATGTAGTAATTGAAAAGTGCAAGGTGTGAGAACCATGAGAGGAGGAGACGGTGCAAGCACAGTGGCAGAGCGCTCTTCAGTACTGTATAGGGGAAAACAACATCTATAAATAGCAGTCCATCCTCATGGCCTCAGCAGTGTTTGAGGTTTAGAAAACCTATCTTCTCTTTTATTGAATCCTACTTGTAGGCAGTTCCAGACAGGATTTGTATCTGTATCATTTGTATTCATTTAGACATGACTTCATGCCGTACATCTCTGTATGCTGTGTGTATTGTATGCATAGCATACATTGTTAACATAATACATTTCGGTACTAGGTTTTGCCCAACAGAATTCAGTGAGCCACTATCCCATCTGCTCCTTGATATAGAAAAACAATTAATAAAAAGCACAGTAATCATAAAATTTAGAAGACCTCCATTTTAATGAAGGTTTTTGTGGCACTCTGTAGTTTACTTTAGGTGACAATCATGGTGATTCATGGGGTTTTTAAACTAGTCCAAAACACAGCCTAAATCTCCTAAAACTGGTATATGCAATGAAAATAATCTTACCCGATCTGTAGCCCTTACACTGCGATTGAGTCGCATCTCCAGATGGTTCAGTCTTCACGACGGGTGCTCACACTATGCAAGTTGATCGCAATGTCACCGTTTCTGTCACGAATGACAGGCTGTTCACATTGTTGACAATAAAACAGTGCAGCTTTGCACTGAGACAGATAAAAATGAAGTCGACGCATTTTAGAAAGTTGGGAGGGCACAATTGTGCCGATGATGCTGTCATTATTTTTAACAGAATGTTGATTGTTTATGATTGCTGGTGACCTATACATGCACGAAGTCACTTTTAGGTAAAAGTGTAGTTGGAAGAGGTATTTCTGTTGTTTGGGTGAGCTGGTGAACTAGTCTCGCAGAGCCAGCCTTTACATACGTGATGTCTGGGACATAGCGCTGGCCAACTGCGTCAGTGCCCGCCTACTTGACAAGCAAGGGATTTTGATTGACATGACCAATGACCAAGTTCAACTTACAATGAGGAATTTGTTGGAAAACTAAACAGGACTGGCTGTTTTCAGGTGTTGTAAATATGTAAAAATGTCTGGCTACGATTACTGCTTAACTTTTTAAAATTTTAAATGATTAAATCAGTGTGCTAGCGTCGCACCGGAAATTACAGATACATACTTGTGAGTGACTGCTAACAAATGGAAATGGAAATCGACATCATTACTTCCCGAAGTCCTGAACGAGAGTCCTGTGTCGAGCTATATAGGGTATATGTATCAGATGTTCAGCACAGAGTTGCTTATGTGACGTAGTGTTAATGAATGGAAGAGGTTGAGACTACTGGTGAGCAGAAAAGTCTCCTGCTGTCTTGGTTCCATAAGCTTGGAACTACTCTTGTTGTGTTTGGGCTTTCCATTCGGCTTTTGTACCCATTAACGGGATATCCTTGAAATCAGGCAGCCTCAGTGCTCACACTACAAATGCACAATAGAATTGTATGACATGTCAGAAATGCGTTGGAGCCTCATTTATAGATAGTTGCATGATGAATCCATTGGGGTCACGTCATTTCCCTACTTACTTTGTACATCAAACGACAGCCAATTTGAGCCTTGTTGTTTGACCAACTCATCTACACCAGCCAAATTCTGCTTTAAAAGTCAAAAAACGTTGGCTAATGTATGCCTGGCTTAACATTATGGGTGTGACGAGATCTTGTGCTACGAGATTTCACAATATTTAAAACGTGAAAAATGTATCCGGCAGTGGCAGCATTTTGGGTACACGGCGTGTACAAAAGGTCGGCCCTCTGGCTTTTTCTTCAGGTAATTCTCTTGTTACATATAAATGTTGTTTACATGTGTCCCGGAAATCCCACCAACCCTAGCTATTTCTTACATTTTGTTACACTGATATGTATAATATTTGTTTGATACATGCATAGTATAGGTTGGGATTATCCACAGTTGTTAATATTTACCTACTTCTGATTATATTTGTAGATATTATTGTGTAATTACTTACTAGCTTTGTATAGTTATATTATCTTATAGTATTAACAAAACTGTAGGATAGGCCTGTAGCTACTGTAGAAAATGTAAAGGCTAGTGATTTATGCACATTTCTCATATCATCTACAGAATCACAGAGTACACAGAGCCCATTCAATACATCTTATTAATCAAAGACAACAATTTATCACGTATTGTCTCGTGACCTAATGAGTGTTTCGTCACACCCCTACACACATACCTTTTCATAGGATTTATTTGGTGATTGCTTGAGAGTCCTCTTGCCCAGATCATTATTTTACAGCTTCTATTCTGAATGCTACCAGCAAGGAATAATGGAGTTAGAGGGAAAAGGATGAAACTCTATAAGCACTGAACTGGTAAAAGTTTACATTGAACTTTACATTGACCAATTGTAAGTTCAGCTTGCCCTGGTAATGGCTAAGTTCTAGTTTGCTTGTTTTTTAATAGTTAAATCTTCATAACATGTTTTATTATTTTATAGTTACATTTATGGGTTACATGATCATACTCTCTTTGATCTCTGGCTGCTTTCTGCTAGTAATGTGAATGGCATCCACTATTACGTGCAGTTTTGTACAGTAGATTTGAGGTGCATGATTATTTGATTCAGAGCCATCTAATTAGTGTTCTGGAATAGGTAAGGCACATGCATTGCAGTTGTAAGTCAAATGGACATGGTTGACAGTCTCGCTAACTAGCTAACTAAACGAAGAGTGACTTAAAGGGGAATTCCAATTTCAATTTTTTGTAGCGGTTGGTAGGTGAGCAGATGGCGGAGCGCGCTGAGAATCTGACCTGCCACCACTGTCAGGTCATCTCCGTGATCTGCCTCCTCGTGTGCTGTGTTGCAACGCCTCTAATTAACACCGCCTCCTAGTCTTTGCTGGGGGCTCGGGCTGCAGCGGCGTCTGTAGACCTGCAGTGTTGCCGCTTATGCGTTCGGCGATGCATTCTCTGTGTCTGAGGTGGCCTTATCACAGATCTTGTGTGAAAGCATCTTATTTTTCCTAAACACTTCCATGAAACGGTTAGGGCTAGTAGGCTACACTACATTTACCCATTTGTTAAATGTAGTAATGGATGCAAAATAGCCTAGATATGAGTGTTTTATTTATTATTGGTTGTTCCTGCTATGGTCATTTGGCTAACTATATGTGCTTGCACAAACCCCTGGCATTGATTGAACTGGAATTAATTTGTTGTTGTTTTGTATTTTGTCACTTCTAAGAGAGCCTGTGTGCGTTGAATAGTATTGGATTCAGCTGGTGTTTGGTTGTGGCAGGGTCAGTGTTTCAGTTTTCGCAGCATGAGTATAGTCTAGTAGGGGTTTGGGTATTAGGTTTGAACAGACCTGGCTTAGACTTACACTTCCTTTGCCTGAAAGCTGCCTTTGCAGACCTCTGCCACATACAAACCCCAGGCTACCTGAGGTACGGTGGTGTTTGTGCTCTGTGTTAGGTACCTTTGTTCTTGGGCAGACCAGATCCCCTTTGACGTAGGCTAGTCTTCCTAATGGTACAATATATATTTTTTACATACTTCTTTATGAAGATGTTCATATGTACTTGTCCATGTCCTTGGGGCAAAGAACCAGGCCTGTCTGTTGACTTGGCCTGTTGCCTGCCTGCGTTACTGGCTGTTCTGAAGTGGACCAGCCACAAAGAGACAGACTACACTTGCTGCTGGCCTGGCTGGTGGGCTGGCTTGATGCCTGTCATCCAGATGGGCTGACTGGCCAGTAGCCCTCACATCCCTTAAGAGTCTCTTTACGCAACTCCAGTCACTTCATTGGCATGGCGGTCCTGCCAGCCAGTTAAAAGGGTTGATGTGGCAAATGAAGGTGTGAGAGCAGGTCATTGAGGAAACAGTGTATTGCAGTAAGGCTAGGCTTGTGTACTTGATTAGGCTCTGGCTGGTGCATGTTGAACTTATTTTAATGGTTAAATAGCATTAACATTGTAGTTTTAAATCACTGCTACATATGACCTGGTGACCATGCTGGGTGACGGTGCTATCGGAGCACCTCCACCGACACCGGAGTCGTGTCATGGTGCCCCAGTCCCTGTTTTATGTTCTAGCTGTGATCACTGTTCCCTGGGTGCTGCAGTTTTTTTCTGCCTGGTTGGGTGACGCATTCTGGGAAAGCCCTATTGAAGGGATACAAACTTGTGCTTTGTTATGCCAGCCTGGGCTCTCCTCATGTAGCACTGCAACTGGGAATTTGGGATGGGGATCGAGACCCGGTTATTTAAGGACCCGGTTTCACGTTCTCAAAACCTGAAAATCAATATGGTGATGATGATTCATTGAATTGAACAACTTAATTGAAGTTCATTAAGTTGTCTGTCAAGCATATGAGTCTTCTGCTCTGATAAATGTTTGTGACGCCACCGGAGCTGCCATGTTTCGAGCCGTTAACGTGAAGTGTAGTTTCGATTAAATTTGTCTGTTGTGGTTGATACTAATGGTGGTAATAACAGCAGCTTTTCTCAGTAGATGCTGCTCGTTTATTGCTGTGCCTGGGATTGTCACGATTTCAAGATGAGTGTCCCGTGTCTGGGTCCCAACAAATAGGTTTATCTTTAAAACACGCGTCCCCCTATTTCCGATGCGCTTGATTGAGTAGGATTTTCTTTTTTAAAGGGGAAAAAAAAATGACGTCTGTTAGATTTTCTGAATCTAGATTTAGATTACTTTTCGGTCAATCGTCCAGCCCTAGTCTGAGTTTATCGATACTGCTATCGAGGCTAGTGGTAATAGAACAAAAAAATTGAGATGAAAAATCGGCTGGTGATCGGAATATACAGATTTTCACCATGACCACCGGCAATGATCAGCAATCTGTGTAAATATAGCCGGTTACGATACCGATTGTGTGGGCCTGTGTTAACAGTTGCGGCGCCATATGCATGCTGCAAAGACTTCCACGTTCACTCGCCCTTCTTTTAATCTTGAGACTGTATCTAGTTTGTAAGGATGCCCCCTGGGCGCCTTTCTAGGGAGGTGTTCCAGGCACAGCTAGCTGGGCGGAGGCCTCGGAAGACCCAGGACTAGGTAGAGAGATTTTATCTCCACATTGGCCTGGGAACGCCTCGGAATTCCCCATTCAGAGCTGGTTAATGTGGCTCGGGAAAGAGAAGTTTGGGGTCCCCTGCTAAAGCTGCTGTTCCCGTGACCCGACTATGGATAAGCGGATGTGGATGGATGGATGGATGCACTGTATCTAGTTGTCATGGTAGCCTACAGAATATGAGCGGAGTGGGAGCGAGCAAGGAGTGGAGCGATCTCAATATGACTGGAGCGAGGAGCGTAATTTAAGCAGGCGAGAAGGCTACTGCTCAATGTATCCCTGAAGTACCGCTCAAATCTCTGCGAGCAGCCAGGCCACGAGGTCAGGACATGCTCATCCCATCGTAGCTGTGTGATCATAGCGTGTGATGTATGGTAGTTTTAATACGTGTATTTATACCCTTTACCTGTGATTGCCGCTGTCTACCTATTAGGGTTGGGTACCGAACTCGGTACTTTTAAGAGTACCGACCGAATTACGTCGGTACTACCGAGTACCGATTGAGAT